>LGRX02004056.1:0-29637 GCA_001247695.2 Cymbomonas tetramitiformis | reverse complement strand
CCCGCAGCAGCTCCATGCATCCAAACTGCGGTCCCGCAGCAGCTCCATGCATCCAAACTGCGGTCCCGCAGCAGCGCCATGCATCCAAACTGCGGTCCCGCAGCAGCGCCATGCATCCAAACTGCGGTCCCGCAGCAGCGCCATGCATCCAAACTGCGGTCCCGCAGCAGCGCCATGCATCCAAACTGCGGTCCCGCAGCAGCGCCATGCATCCAAACTGCGGTCCCGCAGCAGCGCCATGCATCCAAACTGCGGTCCCGCAGCAGCGCCATGCATCCAAACTGCGGTCCCGCAGCAGCGCCTTCGTCGCTGCACGGCACCTCAAAGCGCGCCGCGCGGCCGAAGCGGTGGCTCACCTTCTCGCGCTCCTCCGCCTGGGCGACCATGCGGATGTTCCGCGCCTGGATCTCGGTGTACGCCGCTTGCAGCTCGTCTTCCAGCTGCCCATGACACCCACCATGCCCCTCGGGAATCTCACGCCCACTTCAGCCAGCTGGCCGTGCTATCCATACCAACCGGCCGCGGCGCTCAGCAAAGTCAGCAGCCCCCCGGCGCCGCCCGCACCTTTCGACGCCCCTGGGGGCATCATGCTGCATGGGGCGAGGGAACCGCTGGGCCGAGCTGCAGCATGGCAGACGAGACAACCTCGCAGCAGCGCGTAGCCCACCCACCGGTCATCTTTCTGGGTCGACACAAGAGGGGGGCACTTCGCGCTGCATCCTTCTTCTCAAGCATGCGACGCCACGCGTGGGTGCTAGGAATCCTGAGGTACCTGCCGGTCCAGCTGAATGAGCTGGGCTTCTGTGAGCTCGCTGTCATCGTCCAGCCCGAGTGCCTTCCGCCGGCTCGCCTGCACCGGCGCATCAATCATCGCCACTCTTAGCAGAGTGCACCCGGGTGTCCGCATCACCCCCCACCCCGCTTGGCGGATGCATCACCCCCACCCACCCCGCTTGGCGGATGCATCACCCCTCACCCCGCTTGGCGGATGCATCACCCCCACCCCGCTTGGCGGATGCATCACCCCCCACCCCGCTTGGTGGATGCATCACCCCCCCACCCCGCTTGGCGGATGCATCACCTTCACCCCGTATGGCGCTATAACCCCTTCACCGCCCTTCCACCGCCCGATCTACTGCAATAAGCCATGCCACTCCTCACGCCAGCTCTCCCCATTGGTCCCCATGAATTCCCTCTGTCCCCCCGCCAGCTCTCCCCATTGGTCGACATGCATTCCCTCTGTCCCCCGCCAGCTCTCCCCATTGGTCCCTCACGAATTCCCCTCTGTCCGCCGCCAGCTCTCCCCATTGGTCGACATGCATTCCCTCTGTCCCCCGCCAGCTCTCCCCATTGGCCGAATGCCTTCCCCTCTGCCCCCGCCAGCTCTCCCCATTTGTCGACATGCATTCTCCTCTGTCCCCGCCAGCTCTCCCCATTGGCCGCAATGCCTTCCCCTCTGCCCCCGCCAGCTCTCCCATTTGTCGACATGCATTCTCCTCTGTCCCCGCCAGCTCTCCCCATTGGCCGCAATGCCTTCCCCTCTGCCCCACGCCAGCTCTCCCCATTGGCCGCCGTGCGTTTCCCTCTTTTGCTCCGCCACCACTCGCCGCACCACTGCTGCAGGCGGGTCCGGGGAGGGGGGGAACCAGATCTGAGAAGTCCTCGGTGTATTGACCCTGCTCGTTCGCGCCGTCTTGTTGCGCTGTCGCGCCGGATGCTGGCTCCTGCGTCATCAACCACGCCCTGGTGACCAGAACACAACAACAGGCATCGCCCTCGCAAGGGGACGTTCGCTCCCAAGGTCACTCTCAAGGCGCGGCTCCGGGAAAGCCGGGGACGCACCTGCCCAGGCGCGGACTTCTTGGTCCGCGCTTTCGATGCCTTCTGCATCTCCAGCGTGAACACTTCGCTGTAGAACACCCCGCTCGCCCACCCGCCAAACACGTACATCTTGTCGCCAACGAAATTGGCGGTGTGCCCGCACAGCCCTCCGATCTTGTGCCCCGACACGTTGAAGCTCTCCCATCGCCAGTCAGTGTCCGGGTTCCCGTCCACATTCAGAATATGCAAGTCGTCTCGCTGTCTGACTCCATCCCAACCGCCGTAGATGAAGATCTGCTTGTGGCCGTACACACCAATCCCCCAACCCCTTCATCGCCTCGCAGGCCGGTGGCGGGCAGGCGCGCAGCACTCCGCACAGTCCTCTGATCCTGCTCGGACTTTGCTACTAGTTGGAACATAGGTGGGGAGAGAAGTCTCTGCGCCGCGGGCTAGCAGGGGGCTAGCAGGGGCACAGGCGGCAGGAAGTCGCCGTGCTGGCCTGCCCCGCAAGCGCCCTGCGCGAAGAGGGCCGCTGACCATGATCACAGCCGTCCAGCTGCATCCGCGGAACCGCGGAAGTCGCCTCTCAAGCACACAGCATACGGGGCCCGGCAAGTGGGGATCGGAGAGATGAGAGATGCGCAGGGTCACCTTGTTTGTGTTTGTGTCGTAGGTAGCTGAATGCCCGGACCGCTTGGGGGGCACGCGTCCCGCAGGATAAGGCCGCGACCATTCCTGCGCGCCAGCCACCCCTGTCACTGCACTGCGGCATCGTGGCCATCGGCTTGCTTGCAGCGCGCATCCAACGCTCTGCAGCTCTTCAGCCTATCCACGGGGCGGATCGGCTGGACACATCAAGGCAACCAGCGCGGTGCTCGCCGCGTGGCATCCAGGGAAGCGGGCTGACTTCGGCGCTGGCTGCGTAGAGCAGCATCGTGGGGACAGTCAACACTCAGAGAGGCTTCCCAGATTAGGAGGTCGATGGCAGTCTATACTCAGAGAGGCTTCCCAGATTAGGAGGTCGATGGCAGTCTATACTCAGAGGCTTCCCAGATTAGGAGGTCGATGGCCGTCTACACACAGAGAGGCTTCCCAGACAAGGAGGTCGATGGCAGTCTATACTCAGAGAGGCTTCCCAGATTAGGGAGATCGATGGCAGTCTATACTCAGAGAGGCGTCCCAGATTAGGAGATCGATGGCAGTCTACACTCAGAGAGGCTTCCCCAGATTAGGAGGTCGAGGGCAGTCTATACGCAGAGAGGCGTCCCAGATTAGGAGGTCGATGACAGCAGAGCAGCACATGAGCGGGGGGGACGCCGGCAAAAGGGCAGCAGTGCATGGAGGCTGGCCATGGAGGAGCGGGCATCATCTGGGCAGCACCGCAGTCCAGGGTGGGGCATGTGTGGACACACCATGCTATTGAGGTCGAGCACCAGAAGGTCCCCCAGCTGGCCGGACTTGTTCTGCCCGCCGAACACCACGAGTTTCCGGGTATCTGGCAGCACTACCGCGGCGTGCCCTGCCCGCGGCTCGGGGGGCACGCAGCCCTCCCTCACAGTAGCGTGCTGCGAATTCACCCCCAAGCCCTTCTTCCTCTCAGATCCACCACCAGCTGCCCTTCCCTAATGCACACCTCTGCCTTGAAGCCGCCGTTCCAGCTAATCATGCCAGCCTTCATGGTCAGCTCCATCTACCATCTGGCGGCGCAGGGGAAAGGAAGGGGGGCGAGGGGTCGCACTTTGAACTCCCACACCATGTTGATCGTGTCTAGGATGTACACGTCATTGACGAAGTTGGAGTGCCACCCACCGAACACCACCATATACACCCCGTTCACCATGCACGTGCTGTGCATACATCTCGGCAGGGGGGCATCTCCGGAGGTTTCTACCTCCACTGTGAGCGGCACACCAAACCCCTAAAGTTAGCAGTTGTGAGAAACATTACCAGGAGGGAATACCCGCCCGAACGGTAGCATAAGTAGACTCGCGCACAGCCAGGGGGCAGGGGAAGAGGGTTGAGGCTGCAGCGATGGAAGGTATCGCGAACTGACGAGTGCAAGCGCAGGAGCGTACCCCACACATCGACGTCCTGACCCTGGCTGGGTTGGTCTTTTAATTTCTTTGGCGGCGCTATCACATCGTTCGCAGCTTTCAAACCCTTTGCCATTATTCGCCACTCCTCGATTAAAGCCACCTACCACACCCAAGCGAGACAAGAGAGGAATCGTGGGCATCTATATCTGGCAAGGCCAAGGTGAGGCGTGCGCAAGCACATCGCAGAACGTAGCTGAACTATGGACCATCCCCGGGAGCAAGAAGGGAATCTAAAGAAAGGAGCTAAGAGGAAGAAAAAACTTAGGGTTTCTCCTTGAAAAAAAGCCTGTCCAGTGCAGATAGGAATATTTTGCAAACTCATCCGGTGTATGCTGACCCATCAATGCAAGAAACAACTTAACCAATTGAAAAATAGCGCGTGCAGATCTGAGGGTGCATATCGTTGGCTGGCTCGGCAGTTCACAGGGGGGTGGCAAACCTCCCCATCAATCGTGCCCTTGTGGAAACCTCCGAAAAGGCAGAGGCGTGGAATCTGCTCCTTCTTCGGCAGCGTCGTGTCCGGTGCCACGATGTTCATGGTGTGGTACGCGCGTGCCCGTGGCTTGGAGTACGTGTGACACAGCATCCACTGCGCGCGAGCCATCAAGTCCCAACCCACGGCATGCCTTACTTGCAACGCAGTATGACCGAAGTGGACTGATGATGACTAAAGCTGCCGCCCTCGGGGGAAGGCCCCCCGGGGGCTGCCCGGGAAGGCCACTCTCATACCTTGCGCGACTCTGTGTGGAAGCAGTATATGTCATTGAAGTAGTTCGAATCCGCAGCCCCTCCGTGGAAAAAGATGCGCGGATCCTTGGGGCTGACAGTGCCCTCACCTTCCCTCACGCTTTCACCACCTTGCGTGATGCCTTAAGTATCTCAAAGGTGGCTGCATCATTCACCTCAGCCATCAAGTGCAGGGGCGCGCCAGAGGCCTCGCCCCCACCGTCTGACCGCAACAATAGGCAACCGCAGGAAAGGGCAGCCAGAGCGGCTGGCAGCATGAACGCGTACGACTCCTCCAAATAGCACTCGAAGGAAGCCTGAGGCTCCAGGGGGACCATCGCCGTGGATCAAAGGATCAAGGTGGAGCTCTAGGCGCAAGGGCATAGTTCGCTGCTCCTTACCTGAGCATGAAGCTGGAGTGGCCGGAGCGGCCGGCTGGACTTTCCACACGTGGCACGGTGGATGTGTCCAATTTGCGCCAAATGTACGTCACCTCGGACCGGCCCTGAATAAAAAAGTCATAAGGGATCACTTACGATATCCCAGCAAAAGTTCCTAGTTGTGCGAGTGACGGGGCGCGCAGCGTACAGCGAGTGACGGTGGCTGTGGGGGCGCGCAGCGCGCAGCGAGTGACGGTGGCTGTGGGGCGCAGCGTGCAGCGAGTGACGGTGGCTGTGGGAGCGCAGAGCGCAGCGAGTGACGGTGGTTGTGGGGGAACGCAGGTGCAGCGAGTGACGGTGGTTGTGGGGGCGCCAGTGTGCAGCGAGTGACGGTGGTTGTGGGGAGCGCAGCGTGCAGCACGGTGGTTGTGCAGCGAGTGACGGTGGTTGTGGGGCGCGCAGTGTGCAGCGAGTGACAGGCTGGGGGCACGCAGCGTACAGCGAGTGACGGTGGTTGTGGGGGAACGCAGTGTGCAGCGAGTGACGGTGGTTGTGGGGCGCGCAGCGTGCAGCGAGTGACGGTGGTTGTGGGGGAACGCAGCGTACACGTACAACCTTGCGGATAAGCCTAGTTATGAATAAACAAAGGGGGGTATGCACGTGTAGGTTTCTTACCCCTCCTCCCCCGCTCTCGGCCCCTTTTTTAGTCTGCTCTTTCTCCAGCGCAGCGGATCTGCCAGGGAGGTGGCAGAGTGAGACATAGCTTGCAGACTGGGAAGCTTATCACGCACACCATCCCTTTCGCCGAGCAGAGCACATCGGACCACATTGCACCACGGACCACATCGGGTCAGGGGACCATCCGGAATAGACCTATCATTCTCAAAACTCGCACCCATATCCGCTTTCTCCCACTTGCTCGCACCAGTCCCCTCATCAATCCCAGGGTCGCTATACGTATGACAACAAGAGCTGTTCAAACAGCAGAGGAGAAGCACACCACGAGGTGCTCTGCAGGTGTTGCCAGGGCCGAGAGCGAGCTGCTGAGCAATTTGCAGGACGACTCACCCGGCTGTGTCATACGACATGCTGACGGAGATAGGGTTTCAATAGCGTTCGGATACGCGTGCTTCGATGGAACGGTCTTGCGATAGATAGTAGGTGCTAGCACGCACGTGGTCTAGCCTGCAAGATGCCAGGCAGCGAAATTCCGCCATAAGATCATCCCCGGCGAAACCTTTGAGCCTAGCTCCGATGTTTATTCAAGGGGGGGATAACGCTAAGGAGCGCCGCCTCTCTACACGAGCTTCGCACGCAGTGGAATTTGCAGCAGTTCTCCTTTCGGCTCGCTGCTACCGTGTCCACCCGGGGCGTTCCCTTGTCAACTGGGCAGCTTGCGCGCGGAGGTCAGCTTGCACGTCAGTCACACTCAATGCGCACATCAGGTCTCGAGACAGAACCCTGCAACCACTGGTTGGCACGAAGGCGAACCAGGGGGTCCAAAAAATATAAGAGGAGATGTCGGAACGTTCAGTGAGATGAACCGAGTCGGTGTACATCTCAGCAAGAAACATTAGAGAAGTTTGGTTCCGACTTCCAATAGTGCGCGATGGAGGCTCGCGAGAACGTGCCACTAAGCCGAGTCCCGCCAAGGTCTCGGGCTCCCAAAATAAACGGTTTCGCCACGTCCAAAGCTATTGAGTTTGGATGCCAAGTCTTCGTAAGCAGATGTCCAGACGCGGCTTAAAGCAGGGAAAAAAGGACACTGAATACTTTTCAGGAGCGGATCAGGTGCAAGGACATCCAAGATGTAAACATGCGGCAAACTGCGGAGGCAAACTGCGAAGGCGAAGCTACATGATGCAGCTGCCACGAACGGAGAGCGAAAGCCCTTCAAGTTCTCGTGCAGCTGCCAGCCATTATTCGAGAGAAAAATCCTACATCTTTCGGGAAAAATCGCGAAGTCACAAGTAGAATAAAGTTCTCATTGCAAAGGCGTATAGACGGATGCAGAACATCGTGCCGAAGCTTGAAAGCGCAAAAGTGACAGGGGCATATTCGAGGTTCAGGAGACAACCAGGCGACAACGCAAGCGTAGGAGTATCCATGGAGATCGCGAAAACTATTCAGAATAATGCGCTGCGATGGGAAGCTACAGGGGCGAATATCAATCGCAAGTGAGGAAGTTATGAGTGATAAGTCGAATTCAGTACAGAAAGAACAGCGTGTTGCTACACATTCCAAGTCGACTGACTACAAGAAGGATAATTTCTTGCTTAACCAGTAGGGGAAAAACGAGGAACACCTAGCGCACAAGGCGTATACCGTGAGAATTCTCTGCCTGTGAGTCAAATACTTGAATAGTCCCAGCTTGCAAACCCTCCATAAGGCAAATTAACCTTCGGGCTGGTGTCTTGATATAACGCACGAAGACAGCCGCGCTATCAATTTCATAAAATTATATTCTTCGTGTATTTGATGAGCTGACAGGAGAATAGCATGCAAGTCGAAGTGTCAAACCGATAGACAACCCATCAAGTGAGACGAAGCGAAGCCTCAACTTGTGACACCGAGCTCTGTGACACCCTTTGCTTTCTGGCTTCACTTTCGTCTCTCCCCTTTCGTGTGCGTTTGGTCTTTCATGTTTCCTGGTTTCCTGGTTGGTGGATGGTGGTTTGTTGTTTGTTCATGCTGCATCTTCGATCTGGGATCTCGATCTTCATCGGTTCATGGCTTCACAGGGCAGCAAGTTCGAAGTTGGGGTTTCCAGCGAACAGTAATTCTTGTTGATGACAACAATGGATTTCCCGATAATCCATAACTCTTGGGATGATCGCCGATCGAGAATACAAACCATCGTTATCGTTTGGTGATCGTCAGATCGGACATTTGTTCGTGTCACCCGTTGGGATTCGATTTCTGTTTGTTTAAGTAAGTATAAAGTAAGTAAGTTCTAAGTAAGTAAGTAACTAGTACTGTAAGTAAGTAAGTAAGTTCCTATAAACCAGAGGCCTCTGCTATAAACCTAAGTAATTTGCTTTGGTCCTAACACATAAAGAGCAGAGGTTTAGGGTTTTATGAGAGGGAAGAGGTAAAAATGCATTCCACAGATTTCAAGTATTTCATACCTCTTTTGGTATCCCTTTTCGGATTTACTCACAGCACTGAAATCTGCGATGTTGGAGACAAATGTTATGAGATATATGGCATGCACAACGAAACGTTGGAAGATAGATGCGAAGGCGTATGTGAAGAGAACTGCGACAACGGCTGTGAGTGTGACTGTGACGGAGCAACGATATATGTTAGCTGCGTTGGGGATAGCTGGGAGAGTTGCGGAGGCGACATCAGCCTTTTAGGTTTATTCCTATATGCGCTACTTCTTACAGCGTTCTTATCGTTTCCGATCTTTTTTATTCATAGAGCGATAGTTGCAAGAAAAGCAAGGTAAGTCCACGCCCTGGAACGAATATCAGGCCCTCCAATGACACTCCTACTTGGATTTGTGTGCCAATATGTATTTGTATCAAACATGCTACCAGCAGTTTCCCGCGCAGGTAACCAACTCGTCTGCATTTCCCCATTTATGCCTCTACACCTCTCTCAGGGCTTGTTATGTGAAGTCCCGAACCGCCCGGGAACTACCTGAAATACGGGGGCAAAACGTGTTTCCGAGACACCAGAGGAGCTTTCTTATAGAAGATCTGTGTGCAACCATCTTGGTTATATGCGGGGGCGACACAGGATTCCTTCCCGTGTTCGTTTCTTGTGTGTAGAATCTGAACGGGACTGGTCTTGTTTAGAACTTGTGACGCCAGTTCCACTCTGACCCTCACCTTCTGCTGCCTGTGACTTTGCAGGGCGGATGAGGAAGAGAGAACTCCTTTTTTCAAGGATGCAACGCTGTATCGTGCAGTATCTAAGCCTGGGTGAGCTACTCGACATCTTGGTTACTCAACCCCGGTGTACCTATATTCATGTCGTATTTAGAAATCGGCAAGCGGTCCTTGTAAGCGATACATACGTCTATACCACAAGGCCGGAATTTTTCTCATTCCATCTTTTTGCTGCGGAGAACAAAATATCCTCGCCACCTTACTCCACTTTGATAAACATCGAACTTCGAAAGCTGATATTTGTGAAAGCCCACACGCACTAGGAGTATGTGTTTTATGTATAAGATGCAGAATGTCGCTCAATGTAATTGTACAATTCTTGCGGCTGTGGGGCAAGCCCTCTCACTGACACCGCATATGCGAAGTGCGTTTCCTCATCTCTGACTGTGCACTGTTGTACTGGCGTTTGTGGCTTCGTCGCAGCGGTAACGGGACGTTCCAAACTTTGCCCATAAACACTGCCGCTGACCTTGCAGCCTTTGATGCTATGAGGGCACCACAAGGTACTGTGAAGGCAAATGAAACGGGTGAATCCTCTTCTCTCAAGATAGCTAACCCGATGCCAGAGGATACACTCTGAAGAGACAAGTGTCGTGTTGAGAACATTTAGAACGAGACAACTAATGTGCGTGGGAGAGGATACACCGATATGGGCTTCCGAAAATATGCGTTGCTGCCAAGTTATAAGTGCCCTCGGCTATGCTATTATTTCGAATCACTGAAGAAGGTTTCACGCTGGGCTAAGATAGCGCTCAGCTAGATAACTTTGAATCCATGGAGCCCACAAGCTGAAGTTGAAGACACGCGCTTTTCCTATTTCTAGCAGCATGAATGCCAACACTGAAACTGCGTGAACTCTACCAAAATTCCCACGTCTTCTTCATGAATACTATAGTTAGATTCTTACTGCGGTTGTCGCCGTGCTCTCATGATTAGACCTTTATCCCAATTGCCAAAAATCTATATTAAGCTATGCTATTAATCATCTGTTGTTTTGAAACCTCTCTTAAGCACCTCGTGCGCTTTTACCAAGAGAGCTTTGAGGCATTGCCATAGAGCCGGGCGGCGTCCTACAAAAGTAAGGAGCAATATCCGATCCCTGGTCAGTACCCTTACAGCGACGGCTATATTTTGCAACGTTTATCTCGCATGGGAGAGAGCCAAGATCTCGAGTTCAGCGAAAATTGTGAGAGGCCCTTAAAAAGACCTTGCCTTAAAGGGACCACTCATCAATAACGTTCAAAGAGCTAATATAAGATGGATTACCATAGCAGGAAAAGAAAAAAGGAAAATGTGACTCTGTATAATGGCAGTGTAACATTAGTAGGTGCACGGCTGCTAAGCCTGCCCCTTTTCCCTAGCTACTATCACCAAGTCACAATAGTGTCCAGAGTGATTTATCCAGATTGCTCACACGGATCGGTCAATGAGCTCAGCCTTGGCTCCGACGCCTAGCAAAAAACGGCGAGAGCCAGGTTAATGTAACTGTGCATCTGGCTTAGCCCCAAGTCTAGAATTCAGCAGGGAAGTCTATCCTAAGATACAGACAGTTCAATGACGGAAAAGGCACTCTCTCAATCTCCCTCTAGGTATTGCACTGTGCACTTGCTTGAAGTTCGTTGGTATTTGATGTGGCTGCACTCAGATGCAGTATCGTCGCGGCCGGCGTTCGCCTCGACGATGCCGCCCATGCTGCTGCCACCGCTGGAAACCGCCGAGAGCATCGTGGCCCTCCTGGGCGGGTTGGGGACCAAAAGCGGGTCCTGGCTGGGTCAGTTGTGCGATGTTCACGTGCCGCTGGTCTCAAAATCATGAAGTTCTCGATCGCCGCCGCGCCAGCTCGTCTGCCCCTGTGCAATGCCCATCCCTCTGCGTTGCTTCAAAGCGCTCGAGGCTATTGCTGCCAGCGGTCGTAGTGTTCATTCTCGTCGTCTACATACGTCAGATCTTTCGCCGCATACGCAGCGGACTGTACGGGGTCATCACGTACGCAGATGCTCTCGTCGTGAGGCTCCCTGTGATGTGTTGTCTTACCATTTTTGTACGCCCTTGGAGGGCATGACGTTGTCGATGCGGTTTCTCCTTTGCGTTTCCTCGCAGGGGCGAATCCGGGTTGTGAGTCGATGTTGTTCCCTGCACCGCATCGCTGAACTTTTGGACAGCTCCGCTCTCAGATGGCGGTGTTGTGCGTCCAAATGCGCGGGCCCTTACAGGTTCCACTGTTGCGATGAAGGTGAATGTATTTTTGAGGGTGATCGTGACTATAGGGGGAGTGATCGTAAATAGCCCGTGTCCTGCTGGCGGAGAGTTCCGCGCAAGGGCTTTTTATCCCTTCGCGTGCTCCCTTTGGGATGCTGCATCTCAGGAGGGTAGGAGGGTAGAAGGCTTACCCGTATTGGCCAGCCATGGCCGAACGAGGTGGCCTCTGGCCGAAGATTGGCCGAAAGCCATCATCGGTATTGACCGAACCAAATGCGTCCCAAAATGCCAAAGAGGATCGTGTATAATCGCAGCATCACACTCGAATAAATCGAGGTGCAGTTGCATGGTGCGCACTGTTGCCACAGGAGCAGCCGTCACTGGAAGCTCTGCTATAATAAGACTCCATAATGTAGCAACCGCCGCATGCATAACTGAAACCATGTCCACTCTTTGCTCCACCAATGAGCATGAAAACTTGTTGACAAATCGCACTGACCGCATCAATGATCCCTTGTTGATATCCATAAATATACCGGAAACACAGCAATGCGTGGCTTAACGTAATGTTGCACAACATGGAAACTCCGGGAGCGTAGTGACTCTATACTGGAATATCCTAGTTCACTAGATATCAGAAACTCCCGAACTCTGTGGATAAAACTCATAAGATAAATAAACCCTAAGCTAGATATACCCGGAACGGTCTCGGACGGTTTCGGAGTCTAGCCTACCTGTGACACAGCGCCCCTACGTTTCTAGACGGGTTCAATACACGTGTTGAACACGTATTGGAGGCATATTGGAGGCATATTGAAGACGGTATGCTAATATCTGGACATTCCAATACACGTGTAACATATTGGCCAAACTATTGAACCGCGATCAGCCTGGACACAACGAAAATGAGTATGCTAGCATGGGCACCCAAATGGTGTCAGACTCACCCACTAGCATTTGGTATCATCTAAGGAAGGGTCTAGCGTTATGGGGACAAGTGCAGCGTGTGTCACAGCACGAACCTATAGATCAGTCAGCAGTTCAGTGTTGGCCTAGGAGTCTGTCATAGGGGCCTGCACCGGGACTCCCGGTCAGGGCTGCCTATACAGATTTCAGCACACCACCCCAACATTGCGGGTGGTGACTGTCTAGGAGAGTCAGACAATGTAAGATAGGTTGTTAGGGCAGGAGCTAGGGTGACACGTCCTAACTGCTAATCCAACTGTGCTATTCTGATACACAAATTGGAACCCTCTAGCCAGCACAAGAGCAAAAACATACGGGCAATAAGGTCCCGCTAAACTACTGAAAACTTCTGCGCCAGCAAGTCAGATTGAAGATTGCAAAGGTGTCAAAGTAAAACATAAACCAGATTGAAGAAGCCGTTGGTGTGAAAGTAGGTTACCAGAGGAAAGTTGGTTACCAGAGCAGTGGTGTACTGCCAGAACCAGAAGCATAACTACTCGGGGTCAAAGTCCAAAGGAGCACCGTCACCACAATGTCCACTGCAGTAGCTCACAACACTACACTCCAGTGGGTCAGGCAGCCGGTGAGCCACCTGGGAGTGCAGCACCGTATCCAGAGTGGCGGGGTCCAACTTTGTGATACCAGAGTAGATGCAGAGATCCCCTATGCACAGTACAGGCTGCGGAGCAGCCTAACCCGATACCTGCACAGACTCGATGTTATTGGCCGCCGTGAAGGCGGCAGCTCCCACTCCCATGACTGAGATCAAGAGAATAAGAGACAGGATGTAGGGCATCCCCCACGTACCCGCGTGTGCGGGGAAGCCCCATGGCGGCTTGCCGCAACCATAGGTGCGGGAAGCACCACCCGACCGAGGTGCGTGGGCAGTGGACTCCGACGCATGATTCGCCGAAATGGCCGGAGCCCGCGGCTTCACGACGAAGCTGCCGTCAGCGAGGTCCTCGTAGTCGTCGGTGTCGTAGCCGGTGAGATCAACCTGTGCGATGGCGGCGTGATTGACGATCTGAACGAATCCAGCGAACTCACCGTCCGTCGCCGCCGTGGTGGTCACCCGTGCCGATTGAAGTGGCACGGGTTCCACATCCTTCTTGTCAGGGATATGACCGATGACACATGTGTCATACATGTCATACAGGTCATACCTGTCATACCTGTCATACTATGTCATGTCATGTCATGTCATATGTCATAATGTATGTATGTCATACAGTCGTCGAGTATTGTCAGTACGGTCGACTATGACATGTACAGTCATAATGTCTGTCATCAAGGTGAGTGACATCTGCCATCGAGAGGCCAGGTATTGGCATCGAGATGGCGAAGCAAGACAAGTCTTGAAGAACCGAAGTGTTCTGAGAAGACGCGTGACAAGTGTGTGCAGCAGACTTGATATATATATATATATCATATATAGATCTGTATACGGTGCGACAGGATTCACACCTACATATATTTCGAATATCGTCACGCATACGACAGCATTCGCTGCAACATTGTCAGCGAACGGCGGAGTGTGCAACAATAACATCAGCGCGATCATCAGCGCGATTCGCAGCTAACAACATATCGTCAGTAAATAAATTGCGACAAGGTGTGCGCACGAGTCTATGATTCGTACATGTATGCTGTCAAATATCGCAGGTTGGTACGGTATGCGAGAATCGAGCGCGCGAACGAAAAATGATCGTCAGTATATATGATTAGTATCAAGTGCGACAGGGACGCGCACAATTTCGTTATCAGCGCATTCGCAATCATACTATGCGACAAATATCGGCGACAGCGACATACGCATTCATACTGTGCGAAAAGGATGTGCTACAGCGATGTTCGCAAATGTTCTGCACTAATCGTTCAGTGCGACGCACACGTGCGATGATTTTAGCTTGTTCAGGGGACGCATCGATTTGTGATGCATCAGTATGCAGCACGACATACATATTTATCACGCGCAGTCATATTGTGCAATCTCGATGATCATACAATTTTGCACCAGATGGACATACAATACTTAGCAGTGGACGCATAATGCTGCGCAGTGGACGCATGATGCTGCGCAGAGGGACGCATGATGTTCCATAATCAACAATACATACATGCTGCAGAAATATTGTGTGCTATACCATCATCATCACACACACATGCTGGACATAAAGTATATACCATGTTTTCATCATTATAACAACATGCTGTGATTGATAGTGTGATAACTTTTGTCACCATCCCACTTATCACACTTATCCCACTTATCACTATCACATACAGCAACTCATTATCACATACTGCAACTTGCTACATATACTGTAACTTGTTCACTCAATTACACTGTGATAATAATTAACCAGGTCATATAAATCTAGCATACATGCACATATGCATACCAGCCTGATCACGATAACGGTTGGCATACACATACATGCATATACCATCAGTGCAACATAGATGTATTTGCAGAGGATTAAAAAGTAAGGGCTTATCTGTAAACCATCATATAGTTCTGTTTGACAGAAAGAGTGAAATGAGGATATATATATGATGGATATATATACACGATAAAGTCACAGAAAACACAGTGCCGGGTGCTCGGAAACGGAAACAATAGCATAAACTAGGAAGACAGACATACGGACTGTCTAACTAGAGAAGGCTGACGTGACGGGGACACGGTCACGGGTGACACATGCCACACACAGTGAGGGGTGAAGCAAGGGGAAGCAGGCCCCCATACAGTGGGGGAGAAATCGGCTTCCCCGTGACACCACCTCACCCCGAAGGTGTGAGTGGCCATCCCAGAGCAAGCAAACCCTAAAACCTAAACCCAATGTCACTTTAAGTCAGAGTCCAGGGGACCATTTCAGTCCACATCTGGAAAACGCCATCGCGTTCCGAACGCGTAATCGACTGTTCCCCGTTACCCCCCGTTCCGGAGCGATCGTGTTCTGCATACGACATTTTGCGATCCCCGTTCCTGAATCGCCTGAGAGCGTGCTCATAACGATGGTGATGATCCGCGATCCGCGTTCTCGTTTCGCTTTGGATTGTAACCGTCATCGGAAATCCCGAACGCACTGCACCGTTTCTTCGCGTTCCAGTAATCGATGACATCAGCAGAAATGTCACTGGCGCATACGCTCGGACTGCGCCATGGCGACCTCACCTTGATGGACACATTATCGTGAGCTCTTGACTTCCCACTTACGTGCGTCTCCGTAGTTTGAAAGCACGTGAGCCGAAAACTATACTGCAAACTCCGATTAGATCAGCCTGAATAATTTGATTGTATTGTGTTGCTAGTATAAAATAGTTTCTGATATTTTTGCGTACCGTATATTTTCCGCAGGTGGTTGGTCATTGCGTGTTCGCCGCAAGCAAGATGCGTTTGGTGTTTACGTAACCCACACACCCACGCGCTTTGTCGCTTGCCCAAAACTATGATTTGTACCCCATAATTTTCGTGCGAAATTTTGAGAGTAGATCCTGCCGGGGCACCTATTTTCCTTTTGTAATTCACTTACAGTGTTCGCAAATGAAGTCCATGAGCACGTTTTCGAAAATGGTCTATGGCAGTTGGTCACACACGGAATGAGCGGACATCATTCCCGCCAGGTGCGCTCACAACCTTTTAGTAAGATCGGAAAGCTGGATCTACCGGTGCACCTTGAATCATAGTGATATCCTGAAGGGCAGGTGAGTTGGTATAGGGACGCTCGACATTTGATGTGGGGCTAGGAGCTCCCACGTTACGTGATGTTTAAGTGATTTTTAAGTACTTGTTTTGTGTGCGTTCTCTGCCTTTAGGCTAGCTAGTTCGAAAAATGCGCTTTCGAATTGAATTCTTCGATAGAATTTTACAGGTGTGTGTGCCTGTTTGCATGTTTTTACTGGATTGTGAAAAACTGGGCCTGTTTAGCTTCTAAAAAGGCCCAGTCTAGGTTCCAGTGTCGCAACTCAAAATTGCATAACAACCGCCCCATGCCTCTTGGCGAGGAGGCGGGATATAAATATCCGACGCGCCGATCCCAGTTACCACCCCAATTGCTTTTGGGCTCTGGTGGTGTGGAAACACTGGGAATCTACTAAGGTATGTTGCTTTCCGTAGCAAGTCTTTTGCAGTTATTGCGACTGTTGTGCTAATGGCTGCCTGGTGGTACCGCCGGGTACAAAAATCTCAAGACTGCCAAGCGTGGGGTGTCATCTCGCAGCAAAGTAACATTCAAAATAACCCAGAGATGGTACGTATCTCTCACCGCTTCTCGGTGCTGGCCTGCGTGATTGTGTTGCCGCTCTGCTGGAGGCTGCTCCGCACACAATCTAAAGTTTGACGGTGATTTTCCACCTCCTGAAATTCCTGCTTAGTTCGCAAGAAAACATTTCCCCATCAGATGAAAAACGCTGCAATATCTCCCATCTAAACGCAAAAGCAGTTGGATGGAATGCACGCCTAGCGCTCCGCCGGAAAGCTACTTTCTCACGATTACAAGAAATCTCTCGCTTCCCTCCTTCCCCCTTCCCTCCGTTCGAGTCAGCCGGTTTCAAACGAAAATACGCGGTCAGGTACGTGAAGCCACGGCGCGACATAGCCTCCTGCGCGAACAACAGAAAAAAAATGTTCAGGGGCACTAACGTCTAGTCAAGGCACGCCCTATGTGCAAGGTACCATAATAGTTTGTAATAGGCAGACGGAGAATCATGTGCATTGTGCCCCGGCTGCGCCTCGCATAGCCATAGGACCAAGTGAAGTTTACCAGAGCTGCGAGAGCATCCTGCAGGGCTTGAAGCTTTTGGCAGCGCTCTACGGTTTTATGAGTTCTCTCTGTCATAACCTGTTGAAGGGAACAACCAACTTTTTGCTCGAGTGACAAAATAAACATCTCTTCTATGGTATGGTATTGTAACAGGGCAGTTCTGTAAGCGATTGAAATTCTGAAGCGCGAATGCATACTATTGGAGAGTACATCGCACATTGAAATGGCGCTCCTCTGTCTGTCGAGTCTCCGCTTCTTGGTCATCCAAAATGCTTCTCTGTTGAAGTTCAGAAGCTCAAGTTAGTACTCCCTGAAACGCATGTTCTTCATACTACATCCATAAACATTCATAGCATAAACTCGATAGCTACAACAGAGTTATTTTTATTGAGTACCCAAAGCACTGCTTTTTCAATATCTGAAGAGCAATTGCGATATCCTTGCCGAGGTAGCCCTAGTAGTAGCTTGAACTACGTCTATGCAGTTTTGCAAAGTTGCTCCAGAACTAAAGAAATGAGACTCACCTTTGTGCCTGAACCAGCTCGCTGTGGAACCATTGCGATTGAACTGCTGGGTAATAGTTAGGGGAACTGGGCCGGATTCCCTTTATTAGGTAAAATCCTACCCCACTTAGAGTGGTGGTTTATTTTACTTTTCTTTTATTTTCTTTTTATCAAACTGTTTTGTTTTATTGTATAGACTTATTTTAGCTATTGAGTTTTAGTATTCTATTACCAATATTAACAACTATTCAAGTGAACTGTTTTCATATTGCATTTGACAAGTGCAAGCTCGGTTTTCATATAAGCTGTTTGCATATTTTATTTGGTCGGTGCAAATCCTACAATCCTGTGAGAATTCTTTTATTTAGCATAGGTATCAAAATATTACACCTCCTTTGTGGCGTTGCAAAAACGAACTCCCTTGGCCACACATTGGTGACTGCGCCATTGAAGGAACCATTGTGGTCACGCTTTCTACTCTTGTAGAAGAAGGCGCCTGCACCCTTGGTCTGTGGGTTTGTTTGGAGCGCCCTTGATCCGCGAGCAACAAGGTATTGGCCTTGTTGTAATGTATGGCATCTTGGGTTTGAGTAGGTCTGACACTCTTGTGTCTGTGACCACTTGTCTCCCCTTGCGCCACAAAGAGGTGTAATATTTTGATGCAAAAATATTTTTCCACATATGTACTCCCGTGTTTTAGATCTTTTAGCCGTGGACGTGCTTATGAGCTAGATTTCGGGGATCTCGACATTGGTATCCATCCGGTTCAGCCTGTATCCAGAATAGAGTTATACAATGCCTCGATCCAAGCACCTTTGCCTCTGCCACAGATGATCACCGAAGAAGGGCAACCACTGTTTGAGATATCACACATACTCTCAGATAAAATCACTAGAGGTGTCAAGTACTATTTAGTGCGATACGCAGGCTACGGCCCTGAACATGACACCTGGGTCAAAGCCACAGAGCTGACCAATGCAACAGACATTATAGCTGCATATGAAGGCTAACAGTATATTAAAAGCCTATTGCCCTTACTTCTTGTAATATATACTAATACATGTCGATCATCTTTATACCCTGCTCTTAATGTTCTATCATTATGTGTATCAGGAGCAGGAAATTGATCCTTCCTTGCTAAGGTGTAGTAAGCCTTGTACCAAATCATACCCTTGCACAGATACGCATACATGCGGGGTATCATATCTGTGGAAAAATAAAAACTGCTATGCTGCCTTTGCCAGACCGTGGTCTGTCATTCGGGTTTTATGGCCAGATTCCGCAGCTACCGGAATGCTGAGGTAGACGGAGTTGTGATCCTGAGTTATGATTGACATACATAACTAAACGAATTCACATTAGTACGTTGACGAATCCACCCTATGAAATGTTCGTCAGTGCGCGCGTACCGGACCGAAAAAGGAGTTTGGCAGTCGGGTGAGGATTTAAAGTGGACTTATAAAGACCCTCCGATATCGCGTAAGCAGGGCCATCTCCGTTTGCATTAAACACAAGCCTTATTCGAAAAGGGCTCTCCATTCTGCTTGTGAATCTCGGAAGTAGCTCTTCGAGGGGAGGAAGGGGTGGATGCACTATACACGGCCGTGGAAACAAAACAAGTACCCATTGGGTCGAAAGTCGATCGGCAAGCGCAATATTTATCCGTAACGTAAACCTCGGAAGATACCCTGAGCGTCACTCTGAAATACGAAACGCAAATCAAGGGGGGCTACATCCTAAGAACTGTAGGGCTATATGCCTAAGGTGAGGGTTTAAAGTGGACTTGGTTCCCCCCGATATCCTAAAACACCTTGAGGGACGCCTCATCGGTGTAAGAAGACTGGCCAGCTCAACAACAAAGACATCAAAGACATATACAAAAGGTATGCACCCTATATTGTGAGGTCACAACACTTCTAAGAGGGGAGATCTGTCAGGGATATGACCGATGACACATGTGTCATACATGTCATACCGGTCATACATGTCATATGTCATATGTCATGTCATGTCATGTCATATGTCATAATGACATACAGTCGTCGAGTATTGTCAGTACGGTCGACTATGACATGTACAGTCATAATGTCTGTCATCCACTTAAGGTGAGTGACATCTGTCATCGAGAGGCCAGGTATTGGCATCGAGATGGCGAAGTAAGACAAGTCTTGAAGAACCGAAGTGTTCTGAGAAGACGCGTCTTCGCTTCAAGCATGAAATGAACAGCATGCGAGCATCAATGGCTATATCGACCAGCCGATGCGGGTAGTTCACCCAATGCCCTCGGGTTCACAACCCGATGGTGGTAACGCGTATGCCGCGTGAGGGCATTGAGGTAAATGAGGAGCATTGGGCTCAAGCAGACACTTCTGGTCTACCAGTTTGCTGCACTCATACCCCACCATATACTTGCGCTCGCTTGCTACTGTTCAATAGCAGCCGCGCTACATATTCAAGTCCGTATAGGACCGTGACACTTCTCCTGCGAGACAGGCATAGCAGGGGCCGGCACGGCGGATGCCAATGCCACCGCACCACCTGCCGGAACCTGCTCCTCCGGCGTGATCCCCGCTGCGGCGGGGCCGCACACCGGAGCCGAAGTCTGCTGCTCGATGCCGTCGGGAGGCGGGAAAGATGCGTGTGTGAAGTGCACCTGGTGATTGGCCGCGGAGTGAACCTCCGCGGCAAGATCGTCGAGCCGTCGGAGAATGTCGTCCCCCACGGGCTCGTCGGGAGGCGACTGCTGCTCCACGCACCGCAAAGCCGTAGGCGGACACGTCGATCCCGCCCACCGCGCCCGCACAAAGCACCGCGGGTGGACCGTACGTGGCGGCCGCACGAGCGAAGGCCTCCGCACCGGCATCCGCCGCCTGCTGGAACAGCGCACACACGGCAAGCGCATGCACCCCTTCCGCGTCCTCCTCGTCGATAGGAACACAGAATGCCGCGGCGGAGGCGGGCGGGTGTTGGCGCCCGCCCAACGGGCAGTCGCGGTAGAAGTGATAACTCTCACCTTTGCCCGCCTTCTTGCACCTGCCGCAGAACGGCTTCGCCCGTTGGTCGTCGCGGTCGAATCCTACGAGTGGCGCCTTGTGCTGACCCACACGGAAGCCCCTCGGCTGCTGTGTACGCTGCTGCTGCTGCTGCCGTTGCTGCACACGTTGTTGCCGCACCACCGGAGCGCCCTCCCCGTGCCGCCGCTGCACCATTTCCTTCAGCTCCGTGATCTTCGCGAGGAGGGCGTCGTACTCGCCGCTGGAGAGGTGCGCGGAGATGCCGCCCGCGCCAGATGGCTACTATCCCGAGATCCTTGTGGGAGGACCTAGAACGCTCTAGATCCTCTCACAAGGATCACTTTTTCAATATTTTATTTAGGCGCCCCACGAGCTTTCTACAAGTCAACACCAAGAAATACTTTCCACATGGGACCTATATTAAGTAGTATGGTGCGTGGTTTGACGAGAATCCATCACATATACTCCTAGCTAATGCATTTATAGCATGCCCCAACCAAATTTTGAATTATTACTACGTTTTTAAAAGCTTCAAAACCGGGGTGCATCTTCCACAATTTTTTGCCAATCGTATATCGATCCTTTGCCACCATAGACATGGTATATCTCAAGGTATGCATGTATATTAATCATGTTTGGGTCAAAATACGACTTGGATAGTGTATATTGGACACATCACGCGAACGCGGTCACATGGGTAAGATATACACATTCCTTAAGTATGGGAGTAATTTCGCATTTTGGGCTTAAATCTTGGTCCACTTTAAGCTTTGAGGCTAGATCTTTGCCTTGGTGAGCACTTCACAGTACTTTAATATGACTTCAAAGTCTCCTTGGGATTTTTGGGGATTTTTTGAACGGTTAGAACTACCGCTAGAGGTTCTAGAATACGATTTTCAGACCCTGATTATGATGGAAATATTGAATTTTGACGATACTACACCATGTCATGCGCATATGCGGCGATTACTCCGGCTAGTATGATATTAAAGGGCTTACAAAATTAGTTTTGGTCATACCCTCGCGCCGGGTTAACAACATACGCACCAACCCGAGCTCGTGCAGCAAGGCCTAGAGTTGTCGGTACCCTAGATCCTTGTGGTAGGATCTAGCATTTTAATTAAAATCCTGTGAAAGAACCCGCCCAAACCACAATAAGATTAAAGGTTAAACCATCGACATTTCAAGCAAAACAATGTGATAGATAATTCAAACGGGTCATAAATATTGCCCCAAAGCATATGCCGGGCCACTATATACGATATACAAGGTCGCCATGCCCATTTGCGCTAGATCCTTGTGGGAGGATCTGGATTAAGGATAGTAGCCACAGAAGCCGCCTTCCCCGCGTCCGTCGTCTGAGCCCAAGCCTGGTAGATCTCGACCACCATGGAGCGGAGCGAGGCCAACGGGGCATGAGCCAAGTCAGTAGCCATGGGACAGCGCACCTTAACCGCAGCGTAGAACGCCGGGTCCAGTCTGGTGTACAAGCTCAGCTTACGCGTGGCCTCCGTAGGCGTCCAGTCGGAGGCCTTGTTATCCCGCACCAAACGTTGTTCGTCCCTACCCAAGATCGGCTGCGGGTCAACGTTTGCGGGATAACGCAAGCAAGGCCGCATGCTCCTCCTGCTGCGACTCCCGCAGTGCCACCGGCACGCAGCCCTTGATGATGTCGATCAAGGCCCGCCGGCCATCTCGGTCAGACGAAGCATCCGTACCGGTGAGCCAGACATACGCGTTGCTGTGCTTCTCCACCACGAGAGCCAGCACGTCGTAGAGTAGCCCATTCACTCGGCTTACAACCATCGCAAGGGGGTCGTCGAGGTCAAAGGGCTTGAGCTCCAATCCAGCCGACTCAAATTCCGTACGCAGCTGCACCACCAGGTCGGACAGAAGGCCAGCAGCGTCGTCCGTACCGCGAAAATGGTGCTTCTTGTCACCAAGAACGTCCTCGCGGATGCTCTTGGCCGAGGCACGATGCAGACGTGTCTTGTAGATGTCGTCAGCCAGCTTGCCCTGCTCCTGTAAGTAACGCCTGATAGCCACGTCGGCGTCCTCGTTCGAAGCAGGGTTAGGGGTCGGAACAGTTGGTGTCCGCACCGTCGGGCTGTTCCGAACCCCGTCGATAAGCCTCAGCGAGGCGTCAATGTCGCTGTCCCTCGTGAGGGACTTCTTCGCCCTGGTGGTAACACCCATCTCTCGAAAAGCCTGAGGGAAGGTGGTGTGCATGAGCGCGTTTCGGTTGAGTGTGGTTGCGGAAAAAATTGGGATGAACCGCTGCGGAGCGAGCGAAGAGAACATGTAAGCGAGGGGCACTCGGAGACGTTGTCGAAGTCGAAGGTGTCGCAAACACCAGCCCAAAACTCAGTAACCAGCGGGATCAAGGCCAGAATGCAACCGAGGATGAACATTGCGTCAACTAGTCCAGAACGAGGCGCCATCCCCATAGCCGCTGCCTCAAATCGCCCGCCGATTCAGCTCAAACCACAATTCCTAGATGCACCCAAACGCGCCTTCGAGTACCACCTCTTCAAGCGGCCGTTTAGCCAATCATGGCCAAACTAGCAAGTGGAATAAAAGCGTGGATGGGGCCACGACCTACTGGAATATCCTAGTTCACTAGATATCAGAAACTCCCGAACTCTGTGGATAAAACTCATAAGATAAATAAACCCTAAGCTAGATATACCCGGAACGGTCTCGGACGGTTTCGGAGTCTAGCCTACCTGTGACACAGCGTGTGTCACAGCACGAACCTATAGATCAGTCAGCAGATCAGTGTTGGCCTAGTGTCCACTACCCGGCCTTGGGTACATCACGATGTACCCAACGTATGCAGATTTTCCCGTGTCATTTGTGCACCGACCGCTTGGGCAAATGTCTTGACAATACCCTAAACCGATCCCTCATAAGCGGATGCGCGCATGCCGGCTATTTGATCACGTGTACTCAAACGCCGGCTACCGCCGTATGCCGCCGGAAAGAAAATGAAAAGTCGATATTTTTGGGTACATCCCTTGGGTACATCGATGGGGATGCCTCATATGTGCTCCTTAAACAATAGCATCGCCAAATCTAACGTTCGTGCATCATGTAGTACCCTAAAAAGCAAGTGTCATTCATTGGGTGGGCGTTTCAGCCAAAAGTTTCAGCTTCAAACGTCATGTCGTTCGATGTGTTCTTAGAATTTACCGAAAAAGGGCCGATTATACCACAATGACTGGAATTTTGCTTATACTACCTGCCTCCTCGACGGCCCTTTGAAAATTTGAGGACCCATGTTGTCAAGTTCTCGACCTGCTCTTTCCGTAGTGTCTCATCAAAATTTTCATCCGAGGTCGTCGCCTTGATCCTCAAAATGTCGGTTAAAGCAGCCGGTATCTCGTACATTGCCCCTATGAAATGTTGAGTTTGCCGAGTTCGGAACGTCACGAGTGGATATGCTATCGAGTCAAAATTTGCCCTGCGATATATTGGCACCCTGGGGAGGGTCTTAAGATAATATATTTTCATGTATTAATGACACAGTAATGAATTTAGTCATTGAAACACATCGCGCAGCTTGGCGGTACATCGCTATGTACCCAGACCCTCCTGGGTACATCCCCATGTACCACCGGGTAGTGGACACTAGGAGTCTGTCATAGGGGCCTGCACCGGGACTCCCGTTCAGGGCTGCATATACAGATTTCAGCACTCTATAACCCGCTAATCACCGGCTTCCCTCTTTCGCACTATGAACTTACACGATAAACAATTTAACTGGATGGGAAGACCGGGACACATTTTGGCCACACTGGGATATGCAATCGATTCCAAAGTATTCCCTAAATGTGAAACAGGCTGTATTAATTTAGTGTCCGCTCTTCCCAAACAATCGTGTATCACACAAGTAATGTAACTGCTGCCATCCAAAATGTTAACATTAAACACATTGGTTTCTTTCTCACCCCGTGTGGCGGGATGCTTAAAAGCTGGCCCGAAATGAAAGTTTCCCTCGGTCTCACAGCAAATAGGCCCACAGCATGACTGGATAATTTGGAAAGAGAAATGCTGATCAGTCCTGATGACCACGACCCTCGAGCCATGTATGTTAAGCATCATTATAAAGATAACACACTATTCGATGAAAATGATATTATCATATGTCATTTTTGGATTTATATATATTTCAAAAAAATCAGGGTTTAGTGATATTTATGCGCGAAATAGGGATACATAAAGGCAACACGGTAGAAAAGTGCAGTATGCGTACAATGAAAACACCGAAATATGCATACATGTATCATTCTTTATTCAAATGTTTACGAGTAGAGTACTTTTCACCCTATACCGTCGAGGCATGACTGATACTATCAGTCAGGGCGGTCGACAAATCCTACTATTTTATTCATCATTCTCATCTTCCTCATCTGCATCATTCTCTTCTTCCTCAGATTCGGCAGTGGCCGCTTCCTTGCCCTTCGCCGTCGGTTCGCTCTTCTGTTTTGGCTTCGTCTCGGCGTCCTGATCGGGCTCGTTGTCGAAATTGATCAGCCGTTGCTGCGCAGAGCTGACCATGAACTGGTCGTGGTCGAAGCCGATCGCGTTCATACCACACCTCATGGCGGCCATGGACGTCGAGCCGACGCCGCAGCAAGCGTCGAGAATCCAGTTGAGTGGATGGCCGTTCTCATCCATCTTGCCCGGATTGTCACCGAGCATGTGGCACTGGATCAGCTCCATCAACAGAGCTTGGGGTTTCTGATGGTTATTCACGGCTTTGTTGTCGCGTTTGAACATCTGGTGCACAACCGGGAAGCCGCGCAAAAGTGACGCGCGGCTCACACGTTCACCTTCTCCAGTATCAAAGTTGAACATCCACTCCGGCTTTTTAGTAGACTCCCCCTGGGCATCGCTCTTTACATGGTACCCCAGGACGCCACATTCAACGTCATTGTAGCGCACGGTCCTGTTGGGGTTCATGTTCACGTTCTGCTTGTGCCAGAAGAACCGCTCCGCGCGGCCGGAGCAGTAATTGTCAATCACCTCCAGGAAATCGCTTTGTTGGACGAAACCGCAAAAGATAGCGATAGTCCATGCCGGGGCGGTGGTCTTGGCGTTGAAAGACTCCAGGAACGGTTGCACCTCCTCCTTGGTCATCGCGTCGGGAGTCTTCTCCTTGTCAAGGGCGTAATTGCAGTCGATGATCGTCCCCGTGAAGGGCAGCCTCGGGACGTCCTTCATATCGCTCATGCTGCCCTTGACGATCTTCCAACGAGGGAACATCGGCACGTTCGTCTCATGTGTGGGCTCGTCCTCCTCAAGGCCTGCCTCTCCTGGAACCTTAAGCTCCGGCCCCTCGGTCCGCGCCTCCCGATAGAGTTTGATGTCGACTTTCACCTCGACCTGTTGCAAGCCTAGGATGTGCCCCGCGCGTGGCGCCTGCGCTTCTTGGAGATTCGCCCGCGCGTTCTCGACGTAATTCAAGATCGCGTGCGGAACTTCCCCAGACCCCCCCCGGCGCGCTCCCCCCTGAGTTGAAGGTAAGCAGCCGATCAACGACTCGATTTTCTCTTGGGAGCTCCAGTAGGGGGTGAACTCGGCCTTGAATGCGTCCCAGGTTTGCAATCCCGCCGCGGACACCAAGTGCTTCTGCACCATGCGTTCCTTCTTGAACTGGCTTATCATCAGGCCCCCCTCTTTTACTGACAACTCCTTGTTGATAGTCTGGCGCAGATACGTGTCCACCTTGTCGAACTCCGCCTCCCCCGCCAAGCCGCCCAAGATAATCCAGAACGTCATACCCATGGATTTGGCATTGTGGAGAAACTGAGCTTCTTCCACCAAAATGCCTGCCCCTTTAGACGAGCCCGCTCCGTGGTCCCCGCCTCCTCGTTGCACCTCGTCTTCCATCTGCAAGTAAAAAAAACATTTTTAGAATGTCTTAAAATATAGAAAAGGATGCTTTGGGGGGTAAACACTGTTTGAAGCAAAAGTAAAAAGTAATTTACCTGTCGGTTGGAGGTGCCTTTTTTGCCAGCTTTCTTGGCGGGTCCCTTAGCGGGCGAAGATGAGGCCTTGCGCTTTTTGGTCTTCGAAGCCAAAGGGTTTTTCATGCCCTTCAGGTCAAACCTTCTGTAAGCCTCCATGATCTTAACGCAGAGGTCCCACGGCTGCGGCCGGAAATTGGCAATTGTCCAGTGCATGAAGTAGTGGTTGATTTGCACGCCGCCGAACACAGAATGCTTGGACATCGCTACTTCCTTCACATGCGTCTCCATCGACTGGTTCAAGTGAGACATTACGGGGTACCAACTTGTGACCCGATCGAGGTGAGCGTTGATGTCATCCTCCAACGTCTTCACCGTCACGTCTGCCTCAGGGAGGGTCTCAAGGTCTCCCTCGCGCTCAGACGTCTCCACATCCTCGATGTACTGGAATCCCTTGGGATATTTCTCGATATCCGGGACTGCAAATCCATGCTCTGATTCGAACTCCGCCATTTTTTGCACCAGCCCTCCGACCTCGTAATACCCAGGTTGATAAGAGGTACCCTCTTCGGTGTCCTCGGGGACACCGGCGACGAACTCGGAGATCAACGCTTCTCGGTAAACCTTGTACACGACCCCATTCTTTTCGAAAAGGGTCGAACGAAGCCCTTGCATGAACTGAGTGTGGTCTTTGCCTTTCGTCTATCTTCTGGTCGATTTGGTTCTGCATCTCGCCTAAGAACCGAATCATGTCAGGCGTGAGACCGATGTAGATCTTGCTCTCGAAGAACTGGAAAGCTATCTCCAACGGGATTTCCTCGTGACACTCGTCGGTGGCTTGATAACAGTGCTGGTGCCCAAAAACCTTGCCTCTGTATTTTCCCGCGAGAGCTTTTTTTATGGAGAATTCGGCATGGGTTTTGACATCGTCGATCGCAACAAGACCCGCATTGAAAGGGGCCCACGGGTTCTCCTTCCTGCTGTTCTTGATCTCGTTCACCCAGCCCCTCTCTTGATCCCGGCAGGCCTCGTACCCCGTCGCGTGGTACAGGCATCCAATGGGGAGACGAAACACACTCCCTTGCTCCGCCGCCTCGTCGGTCGACATCGGGTTCGGCCACCGGTGCTCCATCTCGATTTGCCTGCACAGCTTTGCTTTCTCCTCAAAATCCATCTTTGCTGCATGCTCCACTGTTAGCTTAGCGTGCCACCCATGTGCAGCCACCTCGGCTGCCTTCCTTGCCTCAGATGGGGTGGCCACTTGAGACATATCCACATTGGCGCCCGCTCCAGTAAAAGCTCTGGAGCCACTAGGTCCTTGAAGGGCGCGTTCGGCAGCACGCTGCACATCCGTTCTCCTGGCGGCCTGGGACAAGACGAAACTGTTCATTAGCTAATGAAAGCCTTCCGCCCCGGTCAGGGCTCAGGGCGCGCGGTTCGAGGCGGAAGGCGTTCATTAGCTAATGAACGCTTTCCACCCCGGTCCAGGCGCAGGGCGCGCGTTTCGGGGCCGAAAGCGTTCATTAGCTAATGAACACTTTCCGCCCCGGTCCAGGCGCAGGGCGCGCGTTTCGGGGCCGAAAGCGTTCATTAGCTAATGAACACTTTCCGCCCCGGTCCAGGCGCAGGGCGCGCGTTTCGGGGCCGAAAGCGTTCATTAGCTAATGAACGCTTTCCGCCCCGGTCAGGGCTCAGGGCGCGCGTTTCGAGGCCGAAAGCGTTCATTAGCTAATGAACGCTTTCCGCCCCGGTTTAGGCGCAGGGCATGAAAGGGACGTACCGAAGCCTCTACAAATGGTACCTCGCCAGCAAGTCCGAGGTCATCGATCACTGCCGCTGGTCTCCTGCTTTGCCAGAAAGGCGCTGTAATCGACGCTTTCCACGCCTGGTTTACATAGCTCGCTAGATAGAATTCTTTGCTTTTATTTTCGTCTGCTGCTCTTGTTTTCAAACTTTGAAAAGCCAACAGCCGATTTGTGTGCTTTGGAAGGCTCAAGGCTTCCTCAAAGTTTGCGCTGTCTAATTCGATCACAGTAAGCTTTCTGTTTCTGTACGCGACGAAATACAGAATTGGAGTCTCGTTCTCAATGATACTGTACGCTACGCGTTTCTCAGGAACGAGGCTACCCCCGGATACAGTCGAAGAAGTAAATTTAGGAAAACTAAAAATTATTTCTTCATTTTGCTCGGAAGGGTCCTCAGAGTGAATCAGTAATTGCAGACTGTCCGAAGGATCGTCGGCTTCAAGGGTTCTAACAATGCTCCACTTGTTACCAAGATAGAGCTGGAAAATATGTTGAGCCCTCAGTGCTTGAAATGTTTCGAGTGTCGCCATTGCGAAATGAGAGAAATTGGCTGTCAACTGTGAAAGGGGTGTGTGTGAAAGAACTTTGAAAAAGTGATGTAACTTTAGCACAATAATAAAAGTCATTTCTGGCGGCTAAAAATGACATGTCGAATATCGATGTCAATTTTAATCAAAAATGACATGCGCTGTCGCTTTTTGATTCGGTCTGTTGAGATCAAGGATATGATTTTAAGATATCCTGGTGTCATTTGCGCTGAAATCGAGGATCGATCGATTCAGTAAGATAGAAATTCTTGGTTGACTCGCAAGTCTATATCATTTTTAGAACGTAAAAAACGGCTTCATAAGCTAATGACGGCTAATTTTGACGAAAATATGTTTTCTATTCCTTTCGATGAAGGTTGCGAGATTATCTGCAAACCGTGCCCGGGAATAGTTATTGAAGATTCCATGGAAATAGGGGCTGACTTTTTCAATCATGAGCCAATTCCAAGCACAGCCCCAAGCGCGAATACGCTATTGGTTCTTTGGAACGCGCCTTTGACGTGTAGATCGGAAGTTAGCTCTAATTCTTCACGCGTTTCCGGGTCACGCGCTTTGCGCGAAATTGACTTACTAGAGATAAAAAGCAGACTTGATACAGAATTTTCAGAGACAAGTTTGGACTTGAGGAATGAAGACCCTCTTGTTTGTTTAAATGGTGAAGTAAACAAGCAGATTGTCGTGCGCAAACCGTACGAATCCGACATACGCAAGAAACAATATACGGGCGTTTCAATTAGTATTAAGCAGCGACGTTTGCAGGCTGACAGTATATCAATGGCAGAAACAATTAAGTGCAATTGCAAGTCGCACTGCTGTCTATCTTTCTCATCCGCAGATATTCAGTCTTTTCGCGAAAATATTTTCAGTATGTCGCAAAAAGATAGAAAGGAATACTTCATCAAAGACTTGCTAAAAAACAGCTTTCGATCTGAGGACAAGTTCGAC
>LGRX02004055.1:0-14042 GCA_001247695.2 Cymbomonas tetramitiformis | reverse complement strand
CGAGGTCTTTTCGAATGAAACTTTGCATACATAAAGGTCGTTCATAGACGAACACAACGATATATTGTTTGTTGTGATAGGATAAGTGAAACCCAAAATCTGATACCCATTTCTTGTGGCTATATACGAGCCGTAAATAATATGGTATCTTGACCGTGAATAACTTTTGAGTCACGAGGTCTTTTGGAATGAAACTTTGCATACATAAAGGTCTTTCATAACCATTTCTTGTGGCTATATACGAACCGTAAATAATAGGGTTTCTTGACCGTGAATAACGTTTGAGTCACGAGGTCTTTTCGAATGAAACTTTGCATACATAAAGGTCGTTCATAGACGAACACAACGATATATTGTTTGTTGTGATAGGATAAGTGAAACCCAAAATCTGATACCCATTTCTTGTGGCTATAAGACGAACACAACGATATATTGTTTGCTGTGATAGGATAAGTGAAACCCAAAATCTGATACCCATTTCTTGTGGCTATATACGAACCGTAAATAATAGGGTTTCTTGACCGTGAATAACGTTTGAGTCACGAGGTCTTTTCGAATGAAACGTTGCATACATAAAGGTCTTTCATAGACGAACACAACGATATATTGTTTGTTGCGATAGGATAAGTGAAACCCAAAATCCGATACCCATTTCTTGTGGCTATATACGAACCGTAAATAATAGGGTTTCTTGACCGTGAATAACTTTTGAGTCACGAGGTCTTTTCGAATGAAACGTTGCATACATAAAGGGCTTTCATAGACGAACACAACGATATATTGTTTGTTGCGATAGGATACGTGAAACCCAAAATCTGATACCCATTTCTTGTGGCTATCTACGAACCGTAAATAATAGGGTTTCTTGACCGTGAATAACTTTTGAGTCACGAGGTCTTTTCGAATGAAACGTTGCATACATAAAGGTCTTTCATAGACGAACACAACGATATATTGTTTGTTGCGATAGGATACGTGAAACCCAAAATCCGATACCCATTTCTTGTGGCTATATACGAACCGTAAATAATAGGGTTTCTTGACCGTGAATAACTTTTGAGTCACGAGGTCTTTTCGAATGAAACGTTGCATACATAAAGGTATTTCATAGACGAACACAACGATATATTGTTTGCTGTGATAGGATAAGTGAAACCCAAAATCTGGTACCCATTTCTTGTGGCTATATACGAACCGTAAATAATAGGGCTTCTTGACCGTGAATAACGTTTGAGTCACGAGGTCTTTTCGAATGAAACTTTGCATACATAAAGGTCGTTCATAGACGAACACAACGATATATTGTTTGTTGTGATAGGATAAGTGAAACCCAAAATCTGATACCCATTTCTTGTGGCTATATACGAGCCGTAAATAATAGGGTATCTTGACCGTGAATAACCTTTGAGCCACGAGGTCTTTTCGAATGAAACTTTGCATACATAAAGGTCTTTTGTAGACGAACACAACGATATATTGTTTGTTGTGATAGGATAAGTGAAACCCAAAATCCGATACCCATTTCTTGTGGCTATATACGAGCCGTAAATGATAGGGTATCTTGACCGTGAATAACCTTTGAGTCACGAGGTCTTTTCGAATGAAACTTTGCATACATAAAGGTCTTTCATAGACGAACACAACGATATATTGTTTGTTGTGATAGGATAAGTGAAACCCAAAATCTGATACCCATTTCTTGTGGCTATATACGAACCGTAAATAATAGGGTTTCTTGACCGTGAATAACGTTTGAGTCACGAGGTCTTTTCGAATGAAACGTTGCATACATAAAGGTCTTTCATAGACGAACACAACGATATATTGTTTGTTGTGATAGGATAAGTGAAACCCAAAATCTGATACCCATTTCTTGTGGCTATATACGAACCGTAAATAATAGGGTTTCTTGACCGTGAATAACTTTTGAGTCACGAGGTCTTTTCGAATGAAACTTTGCATACATAAAGGTCGTTCATAGACGAACACAACGATATATTGTTTGTTGTGATAGGATAAGTGAAACCCAAAATCTGATACCCATTTCTTGTGGCTATATACGAACCGTAAATAATAGGGTTTCTTGACCGTGAATAACTTTTGAGTCACGAGGTCTTTTCGAATGAAACGTTGCATACATAAAGGGCTTTCATAGACGAACACAACGATATATTGTTTGTTGCGATAGGATACGTGAAACCCAAAATCTGATACCCATTTCTTGTGGCTATCTACGAACCGTAAATAATAGGGTTTCTTGACCGTGAATAACTTTTGAGTCACGAGGTCTTTTCGAATGAAACGTTGCATACATAAAGGTCTTTCATAGACGAACACAACGATATATTGTTTGTTGCGATAGGATACGTGAAACCCAAAATCCGATACCCATTTCTTGTGGCTATATACGAACCGTAAATAATAGGGCTTCTTGACCGTGAATAACTTTTGAGTCACGAGGTCTTTTCGAATGAAACTTTGCATACATAAAGGTCTTTCATAGCCATTTCTTGTGGCTATATGCGAACCGTAAATAATAGGGTTTCTTTGTGTGTTGTGCTAGGATAAGTGAAACCCAAAATCTGATACCCATTTCTTGTGGCTATATACGAACCGTAAATAATAGGGTTTCTTGACCGTGAATAACTTTTGAGTCACGAGGTCTTTTCGAATGAAACTTTGCATACATAAAGGTCTTTCATAGACGAACACACCGATATATTGTTTGTTGTGATAGGATAAGTGAAACCCAAAATCTGATACCCATTTCTTGTGGCTATATACGAACCGTAAATAATAGGGTTTCTTGACCGTGAATCACTTTTGAGTCACGAGGTCTTTTCGAATGAAACTTTGCATACATAAAGGTCTTTCATAGACGAACACAGCGATATATTGTTTGCTGTGATAGGATAATTGAAACCCAAAATCTGATACCCATTTCTTGTGGCTATATACGAACCGTAAATAATAGGGCTTCTTGACCGTGAATAACGTTTGAGTCACGAGGTCTTTTCGAATGAAACGTTGCATACAAAAGGGTCTTTCATAGACGAACACAACGATATATTGTTCGTTGCGATAGGATAAGTGAAACCCAAAATCTGATACTCATTTCTTGTGGCTATATACGAACCGTAAATAATAGGGCTTCTTGACCGTGAATCACTTTTGAGTCACGAGGTCTTTTCGAATGAAACTTTGCATACATAAAGGTCTTTCATAGACGAACACAACGATATATTGTTTGTTGTGATAGGATAATTGAAACCCAAAATCTGATACCCATTTCTTGTGGCTATATACGAACCGTAAATAATAGGGTTTCTTGACCGTGAATAACTTTTGAGTCACGAGGTCTTTTCAAATGAAACGTTGCATACATAAAGGTCGTTCATAGACGAACACAACGATATATTGTTTGCTGTGATAGGATAAGTGAAACCCAAAATCGATACCCATTTCTTGTGGCTATATACGAACCGTAATAATAGGGCTTCTTGACCGTGAATAACTTTTGAGTCACGAGGTCTTTTCGAATGAAACTTTTGCATACATAAAGGTCTTTCATAGCCATTTCTTGTGGCTATATGCGAACCGTAAATAATAGGGTTTTTGTGTGTTGTGCTAGGATAAGTGAAACCCAAAATCTGATACCCATTTCTTGTGGCTATATACGAACCGTAAATAATAGGGTTTCTTGACCGTGAATAACTTTTGAGTCACGAGGTCTTTTCGAATGAAACTTTGCATACATAAAGGCTTTATAGACGAACACAACGATATATTGTTTGTGTGATAGGATAAGTGAAACCCAAAATCTGATACCCATTTCTTGTGGCTATATACGAACCGTAAATAATAGGGTTTCTTGACCGTGAATAACTTTTGAGTCACGAGGTCTTTTCGAATGAAACTTTGCATACATAAAGGTCTTTCATAGCCATTTATTCTTGTGGCTATATGCGAACCGTAAATAATAGGGTTTCTTTGTGTGTTGTGCTAGGATAAGTGAAACCCAAAATCTGATACCCATTTCTTGTGGCTATATACGAACCGTAAATAATAGGGCTTCTTGACCGTGAATAACGTTTGAGTCACGACGGCAAGCAGCTTGCGAGTCACCCAGGAGCTTTCGCAGCGCCACCGGGGCACCGACCGTCTACCGAGACTTTCGATAAGAATGAAATAGTGCTGGCATGGAATGTGGATGCGAATGACCCCGAACGGAGTATACCGAACGAGCAATACGCGCAGATAGTCGTCGCTTTGCTTGCACAACAATCCAAACGCACGCGCAAGGACCTAGGTGACTTGAATGAATCGGATGATTCCGATGAAGACGAAGCTTTTGATAATTGCGTAGCGGTAGCGGTAGCACCTGAAGTGGACGCGTAAAGCAAGACGAAAAAAAAACATGTAAATAATATGTGTATAACGTGTATATAGATTCTGAGTCAAAAGTTCTGTGTGTTTTCACTCCTCCTAGATTTCGAAAAGTGCATTTGACCTCAATTTTGTACCATAAAAACCATTAAATCTAATGCACAACCTGCACTTGCATGTTCTTGACTGTTAAAATGCGGCTTTTTAAGCCTATCATGAGGTAAATAAGGCAATATCATTTTCACATGAGAATATCATTTTCATCGAATAGTGTGTTGATTCCTTCAAGGAGCTTGAGATTCGGACCGTCATCGGAGATATGGCCGTTATTGAAAAGGGACGTCACATGGGACTCCAACGCTAGCCTGGTTTGTAGGAATTGCGGCAAAACGAATATCATTTGAACTTGAAATGCGCAGGAAGGAATTGGGCACGCGATGGGCGAGAAGTACACACTTCCCCAACATTTAGCAATTTCCTTTTCTTTGAGGGTTGCGCTCATCAATGCACGCCGATCCTCGAGGAGCCCTTTATATTCGTTTGGGGACCATGGACTTAGATTGGCATAAACAGGGTCTCGTAGAGAGAAAAATGGACCCACGATCATCACCCCAATAACCTTCGAACCATTCGCATCATTTGCGGCCACCAAGAGAACAAAATTATCCTTCGTATCATGAACCAGGTATCTGCGTAAAAGCTTAGCTAACTTTCCTTCCTCGAAGCTCACGCGCTCATCTTGGGTGAGGAACACAAGAGGAACACGACCTTGGGCGACCGCGAGTCGTGCTAGTTCTCGATGGTGTTGCTCTTGGGTTCCCACGGGGCCTGAGGTCATAGGCAAACCCTGCACATAAAGCCAAACCGTTAATTTTCAAAAAATTGAGCAGCGCTTCCGCATGATTTTCGCGCTTCGCACACGAAACCCTAATATCTCGCTAATGGTACAACAACGAAGAAAGAAACACACCTCGACCTTAGGTCCGCAGGTGGTATAGTTAGTGGATGGTGTGCCTCGATCTTAGATCCGCAGGCAAAGTTATGAATGCAAACGAGTGTTCCGACCTTGGGCCCGCAAACAACTCGTTGCAAAGGATGATGAGTTTTCATATTTCAAGAAACGCACACTCAAACACCACGCAACGCACGTACCGTCGGTACTTCAAGGCCCCATTCTTGAACTGCTTCAGCCATTGCGAGCGGAGGGACGGACGGAAGGACGGAAAACGACTACAAAAATACGAATATTATCGACTACGACGTCGATATATTATATTGAAAAAAACAGCAGCCAGCAAGCAGTTCGTTAAAGGTTGCCTAAAGTTACAGGTTGCCTAAATGGGACTGACACTTTTCGCGATAAGTTCGATTTCTGCGTGGGGCGGGGATCGAATCTGGGATTCTGGGTCAGTGTCGCTCGAATGTAAAGTTAATCCGACGTGCAGTATTCGCGAAAGCTAAAGATTCGCGACCATGAATCAGAAATTCATGGTCATGAATTTAGAATTCATGACCATGAATCTGAAATTCGCGACCATGAATTCCGAGGAACGTTGACCACAGCGGTTGTGACGGGCCGCCAAACCTGTCCGTCTTCATCGTTGAATGACTCGTTCACTTCCGTCTGACGCGCCAGTGGGTTTTTTTACAGAATTCTGTCGTTCTGTACAGTTTATGTCGTTTTGTATAGTGGTTAACGGTGGTGGCCCCATGTCTACACAAGTCAAGCAAATATCATATTTCGTCTGACGCGCCAGTGTCGGCTTTTGCAGAATCGTGACCGTTTTTGCGATTTATGTCCGTTTTTGCAGTCCTTTTTTTTCGCGTACCGCTTAATCAGGCCTGAGGGGCTCCCGCCCCACACCCCCCGTAAGTACACTTTTTTTCCCCCGTGACCGAGCCTAATGAGGGGCTCCGCCCCCCAACACCCCCGTACACTTTTTTTTCCCGACTGAGTCGAGGGGGCCTCCGCCCCCCACACCCCTGTTCGTACACTTTTCCAAATCGAGTCGAGGCTCCGCCCCCCCACACCCCCTGTAAGCACACTTTTTTTTTTTTTTTTCAGACCGGAATGGCGTGGGGCTCCGCCCCACCCCCCCCGTTAGTACACTTTCTTTTTGGGTGACTGTGTCACCAACTTGCATTCTGGAAGCTTTGCAGACTGCGTCACATGTCGTGAAACTTGGCGACCACCTATCTGAACACAAAGTGTCGACGACGACAACGACAACGCTTTGCGGGCGTCATCGTCACCGTGTCCTGTGACACTGCACTGTCTCAGACTGTCACCAACTTGCACTCTGGGAGCTCGAGCTCTGCGAGCTCCTGTGTATAATTCCCAACGCTCATGACACTGTCACCAACTTTCATTCTGGGAGCTTTGCGGACTGCGTCACATGTCGTAAAACCTGGCGACCACCTACCTGATCACAAAAGTGTGACGTACACGCATTAAACGCCGCATGGGCCCTCCGCTCCGTCGGAGACATAAAGCACCCTTGCGCCCGTCCTAAGCATCCCGTCCTAAGCGCTCGACGGTCGCGACAGCTCGCGATCCTGAATCTGACCTGCTCGTCGGTTTTCTGAATTACAGAGCTCCGCGGGCATTTCCAGCATTTTTAATGCCGCGATAAATTCGGCCGCCATTCGTTTTCCCGTAAAATCTGTCATACTGAGACACATTACGTCTGTATGATCGCGCTTGACACACACTCGTGTTACCAGTGAGACACTTTACGTCCAGAGAGACACTTTACGTCTGTTAATGAAGGGAAAGGGAAAGGCAAAGGGTTTAAGATTTAGCGGCAGTAGGAATAGTTTTCAGAAGCATATGAAAAGTATTCTAGTGCTTCTGAAAACTATTCCTACTTCTTCTATATCCTAAACCCTTTGCCTTGCCTTTTACTGCTGCACGCGACCGGCAAGCATCTTTGAAACTTCCGAGTTTCAAAGATGCGTTTTGTATTTTGGGTGCACCCTAAAATTATAAAACAGCCGAGCGCTTCCCGTTTGTGCGGGATATTCACATGTATTCCATGGAATATTTCATATGAATTGACACACATGCACACGCAGGGGAAACCCTCGGCTGTTTGGCATCTTTGGGTTTGGGTTTGTGTTCCCAAACCCAAACCCAAAACATCTGCCTTAAAAATAAATTGCGCGTTGGGCGCACAAGTAACTTGAAGCCTTGAGCTTCAGGTAACTTAAAGATATATCCCTTGGCAGTATTTGTGCCAAGTTTCGTGCTCTAGGACGCACGGGAAGCCCTCGGCTGTCTGGCATCTTTGCGTTTGGGTTCGAACCCAAACGCAAACCCAAAACATCTGCCTTTGAAATACATTGCGCGTTTCGCGCACAAGTAACTTGAAGCCTTGAGCTTCAGGTAACTTAAAGATATATCCCTTGGCAGTATTTGTGCCAAGTTTCGTGCGCTAGGACGCACGGGAAGCCCTCGGTTGCTTGCCATCTTTGGGTTTGGGTACGTTCGAACCCAAACCCAAAGGCAAAGGCAAAGGCATAGGACAGTTTCGTATATTCTGTCCCGATGCCTTTGCAACCTCGCATGCTAACTCATATTACAATGAATATTCAACACTTAATTTGAATCATGTAATTTTAGGGTGCACCCAAAATACAAAACGCATCTTTGAAACTCGGAAGTTTCAAAGATGCTTGCCGGTCGCGTGCAGCAGTAAAAGGCAAGGCAAACGGTTTAGGATATAGAAGAAGTAGGAATAGTTTTCAGAAGCACTAGAATACTTTTCATATGCTTCTGAAAACTATTCCTACTGCCGCTAAATCTTAAACCCTTCGCCTTTCCCTTTCCCTTCATTAACAGACGTAAAGTATCTCTCTGGACGTAAAGTGTCTCACTGGGAACACGAGTGTGTGTCAAGCGCGATCATACATACAGACGTAATGTGTCTCAGTATGACAGATTTTACGGAAAAACGAATGGCGGCCGAATTTACCGCGGCATTAAAAATGCTGGAAATGCCCGATTAAATCGCGGAGCTCTGTAATTCAGAAAACCGACGAGCAGTTCAGATTCAGGATCGCGAGCTGTCGCGACCGTCGAGCGCTTAGGACGGGATGCTTAGGACGGGCGCAAGGGTGCTTTATGTCGGAGACGGGAGGGTATCTCTTTATTGGATCCGAGTCCACCCCCTGGACTTATTAAATTTAGGATGTTTTTATAATTGTTGTAGCACCTGGTATAATTAATATATCCGTGCAAATATATAAATTGACAATTATTTATATATTGAACTTTGAATTATACAGGGTGCGCTCGGCTGTCCCCCCCATATAGGGGGTTATATTGAGCGGGTTCCATCAGGGACCTCAATATGACTGCTAAAACACCCCATATCGGATGCCCCATTCCCGCCCCCCCACCGGTACAAGGCATGAATCCAACCCCCCCCAGCCCTTTGGGGGGTCCCATAGGTGGAAAATATAACCTTTGGGTGCCCTCCATGTGGAAGTTGGGTGGCACTTTTCGCTTGGCAAATTACCTAAAATTCACACATTCCATTAAATCCTCGCGACCCCTACACCCCTCTAAATGACGCAAGTCATGCAGAACCCCCCCAAACCCCTCGGGGGGGGGGCATTGATAAAGTGTGGAACCATGGATTGCACCCCAAATCTATTTTAGGGGGGGATTGGGCTTGGTCAATTTTGGTCATTTTTTTGGTCAACGCGGGGCAAAATGATGCCCTCGACCCTCGTCCGTCGGCCCAAAGGCCCCAAGGCGAACCCTGGCGGTTCCTGGTGGTTCCCTGGCGGTTGAGGAAGGTTGTATTTATGAAGCGCTCGACAATACACGAATGACCTATGGGAGATACGGCAAAATCGATCGGGAAAAAATGAGTCCACCCCCTGGAATTATTGACGATCCTATTAGGAGTTAAGCGAGCCCCCCTTTATCGGATTTGGCCCGTGTCATCACCGCAATCGCGCTTCGATATCCTTGTTCGATCGATGTCATCAATAAAAAAAATCAGTTTTGGCGATCCATATCTCTTTATTGGATCCGAGTCCACCCCCTGGACTTATTAAATTTAGGATGTTTTTATAATTGTTGTAGCACCTGGTATAATTAATATATCCGTGCAAATATATAAATTGACAATTATTTATATATTGAACTTTGAATTATACAGGGTGCGCTCGGCTGTCCCCCCCATATAGGGGGTTATATTGAGCGGGTTCCATCAGGGACCTCAATATGACTGCTAAAACACCCCATATCGGATGCCCCATTCCCGCCCCCCCACCGGTACAAGGCATGAATCCAACCCCCCCCAGCCCTTTGGGGGGTCCCATAGGTGGAAAATATAACCTTTGGGTGCCCTCCATGTGGAAGTTGGGTGGCACTTTTCGCTTGGCAAATTACCTAAAATTCACACATTCCATTAAATCCTCGCGACCCCTACACCCCTCTAAATGACGCAAGTCATGCAGAAACCCCCCAAACCCCTCGGGGGGGGGGCATTGATAAAGTGTGGAACCATGGATTGCCCCCCAAATATATTTTAGGGGGGGATTAAGCTTGGTCAATTTTGGTCATTTTTTTGGTCAACGCGGGGCAAAATGATGCCCTCGACCCTCGGCCCAAAGGCCCCAAGGCGAACCCTGGCGGTTCCTGGTGGTTCCCTGGCGGTTGAGGAAGGTTGTATTTATGAAGCGCTCGACAATACACGAATGACCTATGGGAGATACGGCAAAATCGATCGGGAAAAAATGAGTCCACCCCCTGGAATTATTGACGATCCTATTAGGAGATACTGTAATTGATTGGATATGGACAGTGCAGGCGCGTCATTCCTCAAAACAAAAGCATCTCCGCGAGCCCGAGCCGCGTCCCGCCAAAAAACCGTTTCTTCATCTTGGTACTAATTACATCTAATTACGTCTGCTTTTCTTGACGGGCAGTGTCATGGAATCTATTATGCTGACACGTGGGGAAACGAAAGCATTCAAAACCGATCGTTCGTTAGAACATATCCATATATTCATTATAAGCCACACGATGAAAATAGCACTCCAAATGTCATGTCATGTCATGTCAGAAGACCGCGACCGTGCCGCGGCATGTGACACACCAAGCATGCGATGGCTCGTACATAAATGTGCACAGCACCATCTTACTGTACAGCAATCCTGGCGAACATAATTATCTACCACTCAAGACGCGAGTCAACTACAAACAACACAATTCCAAAACACCTGTTCGAACACCGGTACTCGAAAAGAGAGGTGCAGCGACAACATACTGTGCATAGTCCAGCAATTTCTTGCAGGTCAAGTAGTTTCAATTCGGGATAGCAGGATTGTGACAAAGGAAGGCTTCAGCGCACCCGCAGAATTTAGACTTGCCTCGTTCCCGGTGCGTGCTGCAACACGCGCGTGATGTCGTCGCCAAAGCTGCACTCGAGTGTTGCACTTGTTCAGTTGCAGGCACCAACACAAAAGTGAACGCGTCCTCTGAGCACAGAGGTCCTTGGACTCAACGCAAAATTTCCATCTTGAGAGTGGCAACTAATATTTAGTTTCTTTCGTTTGTTCAGAGTTTTCTGGATACCCCTGTCTGCTCAGTTTCCGGTCGTTGAAAGAGTCTCACGTTAGTCTCAACCATCCTGTATGATTTGACGTCGATAGTTGTCAACCTATGCACAAGCCTAGCATGAATCGAGTGAACGCTACAGATGTCGTTCACGACCAAAGTTGAGCGCGGCACTGCCTGCATTGTGCGCTTGCCAGCTATTGATTAACCCGTGCTTTTTCGCAGGTTTTGAAACCGTGTTCGACGCTCCTCCTCGTTTACTGATTCCTGTCAGTGAGGAACGCACTTCACAATGAACAATAACTCTTCAGATAAACGGGCGCTCAGCGCTGGCTGTCGGGGAGTCTTCTCGGTGGGATCTTTCATCACTATCGGCGAAGCCAAGTGCGTCGTTCCCTCCCGACTGACAACTGCGAATCGTTTTTGTAAAGTCTGAAGGTGTTTTGGACTCTGACAAGACGTCTGCTTGCAGCAAACCACTCGTTTATGGACAAAGGGCGAAGGACCGTTCGTGCTATGGAGGCAAACAGCTACTAACGAATCCGCCGAAAGCCGGGCATGGACCAGATGTCTATTTTGATGCATTCACAGAAAAGGGAAAGAAGTGGAGCTGGATTTCTGATGTGAGTTTTGCTTTATACGCCAAACTATGCATGCGGTTGGGAATCTTACGTGCACCCCGCTTTTCAGCTATGGAAATGCGCAGAACCTGCCAGCAGTCTGCGCAAGCTCAGCACCTGAGGGCATAGCAAAACATAAAGCAACTTATCGCACTAAGGAACGATAATTACGCTTGCTTAGCTTTCTTCCTGTCTTGCAGGGGGACAATTTCGAGGATAGGCTCATGTACATGAAGCAACAGAAAGAAAAGAGGTCTGGATTCAATTCCGCTGATTACAAACGCAGAGACGAATTTACAAGCTCTATCCGAACTGAACAATATCGCGAGCAGTTGCAGGTACAGTCCTGAGATGTCACCTTTTCTGATAGAGTGCCATCAATTGTCACGTTGTTGCTAATTTTGCTTGTGTTGATATGTTTGTGTCACCGTGCGCAGCAAGAGAGCAAGTTTAGGAAGGCGGCGCTAAAGGGCCTCTCCGAGCGCCCAGACGTTCTTGCGTTGGACGAAAGCGCACTTAAGAAGACGCTATCACATCCCTCGCACACAACCTCCTCAAAACCGGTGAGTGGTTTCTTGAGTTTCCCCAAGCTTTTTGCAGTTTTCCTTGGTAATCTGTGGCTTAATTTACCTGTGCGCGGATTTTGTGGCGCAGTACCTTTATGATTTGGTCTATGAAAACGATGAGGCCAACTCGAGTGCAAGCAAATGTGCCCGTGACACAAAGAATCCTACACTTCTGGGCCTCGACCGAAAACATGGCACGTACAAGACTTCATCGATGGGTTATGGGTATGGTATTGGCGAGGTGGACCACGAGAAACCGATGTTTGCAAGGTCTCCCATTGTGCGGTCAACCTTCTACCGACCGAGGACGATTCCTTTCAACAACAAGCCATAAGCAGAACCAGTTTTGACATAGAAAATCGTAGTCTAGATAGTGGATGACAGCTGGTACATAGTACACGAGGGTTATGATGTGTAGAGGTATCGTGTCTGATATCCTGCCCCTTAGCATTTTTCTCCAAAAGCTTTTGTGTTGACCTGTTGTGCTGACGAGCACCATATATTGAAAAAAAAAGTTCACAAACTCTTACTTTCCTCTTGTATATATTCTGCTTATTTTGTATATGAGATGCTGTGGACACCTACCTTTTCTGCATTGAAGTGCTTGTAGCACCACATATTCACAGTACTGTCCAGGTACACTTGCTTATGTTGTGCTTGAGAATCTTGCATAAAGTAGTGGCGCAATCTTAGTGCGCTTCAGATCTATTTGCATTACAATGCTGGCGATGGTATCCAATGCTGGCTGTGATTCTCATAAAATAATCCCTCCCAACCCAATGTACCATAAAACTCCTGCGCTTGCTTGTCATAGAACGTGCAGAATGCAGCAAGTGACAGCAGCGTGCGAGATGAAGTTTTCTCGTCGTTGGTTGCTGGTCCTTTGTCAATCTATATATAATCTACAGTATTGTATGAAAATCACAGGTAAACGGCTCATGCGTTATATTTCCCAGGAACCATCGTGCAGTGTTACCTGGCATCCTATGACCCGGATCGAAACAGTGCCACACACGAGCCCTGCAGGGATTCTTCTCTAGGAACCGCCAAGTAACTATAGATAACTATATAGTCGCGAACTCCATACCAGTGACAGTCGTATGGTACACCTTTCGTATATGCACGAATATAACACAATTTGGGTACTGGGACTACATAAGAGGCGTGTCCTGGGGGCATCACCTCTATATTCATCAGTACCATCTGTACTCCCGCTTGATATTTCCCGGTATTTCGCAATATTTGTGGACGCCTCTTATGTAGTGAGCACATCTGGTCATCTCCGGCACGCACCACTGGTCACCTACTGTTATTCTCCGTTGGTCCTTCCTGTGGATTTGCGTGGGAATGTGTGTGTCATGCAGATGTCCGCTTAGAAATAAAAACTTCTGCGTGTTTGCCGCTTTTATTGAAAATGTGACGAAAATGAAACGTGTGTGGATTTGTTACGTTTTGATATTATCTATATTTCGATCTGGAATCGTAACTAATCCACACGTTTTCGATTTGCATGAATCTGATAGCTTATTTTGCCCGTTTGCCCTTTTTTGTTAAAAAATGTGACGAAAATGAAAAAGCGTGTAAATGTGTTACTTTTTGACATCATCTATATGTAATCTGAAATCGTATCAAATCTACAGTGCACTCGCGTTAATAAGAATCAACCAGTTTCGATCCAGCGGCTGTCGACCTCATTATTAATCGATGGTTTTGCGATAGAACCAGCGTCCAGCGGATTCACTACATTCTTATCGAACGATCTCGCAAGCGCCGCGGGATTCTTATATATCGAGGATGTCCTCGCTGCCATATTCTTAATTATATCGGCGGATTCTTAAATTTCCCGACTTATCGCTTTTTTGTTTTTCGCGGAGTTCCACAATCCCACACGTCACA
>LGRX02004053.1:75760-86560 GCA_001247695.2 Cymbomonas tetramitiformis | reverse complement strand
GATGCTCAAGGTCGATCCGCCGACTCCGGATGCTCAAGGTCGATCCGCCGACTCCGGATGCTCAAGGTCGATCCGCCGACTCCGGATGCTCAAGGTTATTCCGCCGACCCGTGGGACTGCTCACCTCGCTTTGCGGGGCTTTACCTCCGGCCGGTTTGGCTCGCCTTAGCTTACAGGAATTTGCACCCGATGGCGGGAGGGGGGGGAGTGCACGGGTTTTGGGGTTGCATGAGTTGTATCGAGGGGAAGGTTGCATACGTTGGGAGGGGCTTGCGAGGCAAATGTTGAAGCTGGAGGGGCTTGGTGTGGAGTGGCGTGACAGAGCCAGGAGGTGCTCGAAGGGAACCGCTGCGAGAGCGGCACCGACTGCTCGGATTGTGGCAGACGGGGCAGCAATGGCGGTGCGGTGTATCTGTCGACGGGTTCGCAGCTCATTTTGAACCGCAGCGATGTGGCGCACGGAGTAGTGGACCAATATGGGGGGGGCATCTATGCCCAGGCGGAAGCCTCCATCACCATGATAGCAAGCAGTGTGGAGTTCAGCGAGGCAGTGAGCGGCGGCGGGGTGGCCACAGAGGTGCTCCAGGGCCCGCGCGCCCAGCATGGCTTCACGCGGCTCCACGCGGCTCCACCTCGGGAAGTGAAATTGCCATTGATTCGACTGGTCTGGTTTCGGGCGACGCAGGGAGGCCTCCAAGGTAGTGAGGCGGGGCCTCCCGGAGTTGGCAGCGGCTGACGTGGCGGGGTGTGTGGCAGCAGAGGTGGCCTTGACGCTGACGTGGCGGGGTTTGTGGAAGCAGAGGTGGCCTTGACGCTGGCGTGGCGGGGTTTGTGGCGGCAGGGGGCCGCCTTGACAATGCTTGACGCCAGCTCGCTGTCGCACAACAGGGCGGATTTGCACGGCGGCGGGATCTATGTGATGGAGATGACGTCGGCGGACGCGCCTAGTGCTGTAGAGGTGCTGGAGGGCAGCGCGGTCGACAACAACACCTGCGACCAGGGCGACGGGGCGGGAATGTGGCTCGGTGGAGACTGCTCCTTGACGCTAGCAGGGGGTAGCACCCTGTCTGGGAACTCCGCAGCAGGGGGCGACGGGGGCGGGGTGTATGCCCTGGCGGGGGCGCGCATGACGGTTTTGGGCAGCCGCGTTGACTCAAACATGGCAGCGCATGGGGGCGGGGTTATGGGGGGGGCGAATGACGTGGAGTTTGGTGAGGGCAGCAGCTGCCGGGATAACCACGCGCGCGGCAATGGCGGCTGCCTCTGCTTGGAAGGCAGCGAGATGGGCGGCCGCCTGGTGCTGAATCTCAACGAGCTGTCTGGCAACATTGCCGATGGGGTAGGTGGAGGCATCTACCTCGGCGAATCCTTCTCGGAAGACATCCAGTGGAAGCAAACGCTCCTCTCCGGGAATCGCGCCCGTGAGTGGCCTTCTCCTCGCCCTGCGGCTGCAGCCGAGGCCCGGCTGGGCCCCCGGGGATGGGTGCGTCTGGGCAAGGGGGCGCCGTCGAGGAGGAGGGGCGTCTGGGAGAATGCTTGATTGAAGTGTTGTGGCGCAGAGATGTGATGATTGGTGGGGGATACTCCGATCCTAGGCCTTGTACCGCTATCATCGATGGTGGGGGCGCAAAGTGGTGTGGTTCAGGGGTTCTAGCGGCGGTTTGCGTTCTGGTTGTAGAGAGCAGCTGCTCCCTCGCCACGTCACACGCGCGCCACGTCACAAGCGCTCAGGAAGCACGAAGGCCGTGCATTGCCGGGGTGGGTGTTGCGCTGCTTTGGGTGCTGACCTGGCCGTGGGTGGCGCTGTGGTGGGGACAGAAAGCGGCGGAGGTGCCTGGGTGGGAAGCTACAACACGCTGGATGTGAATCTCGGGTGCGAGGTGAGCAGTAACACCGCCAAGTACGACGGGGCGGGTATGTTCATGAGCGCCTCGAGCACCCTCCGGATGCGCAATAGCGAAGTGAACAGTAACATCGCCAAGCGGAATGGAGGCGGGATCTACGCAGAGGAAAAGTGTTCGCAGGTGATCCTCCACGCCAGCAATGTGTCGGGCAACACCGGGCGGTCGGGCGGTGGGATATGGGCGTCCAGGAAGTGCCCCGTCGCAGTGAAGGGTGGATCGCGCCTCACCTTCAACACCGCGACCACTGGTGTCGGTGGCGGTTTCTCAACAATGGCCGGGTTGCTGCTCGATGCCCGTAGTGTGGTGTCCAACAACGTGGCCGAAGGCTCGGATGGCGGCGCCGGATACGGCAGTGAGGCCTCGGAGATTGAGATCCGTGGATCAGAGGTGTCACAGAACGTGGCTCAAGGCGATGGCGGAGGCCTCTACACCAGCGGCTTGCTGACGATGTCCGACAACGTGATGGCAGGGAACGCCGCTATGCAGGGGTCGGGCGGTGGTTTGTATGCAACGCTCGGCTTTGTGGACATCAGGTCGCGCCTTCAGAGCTCCCTGTAGCCGTAGGATGCCTGCCGGTCTCCCTGTAGCTGTAGGATGCCCGGTGGTCTCCCCGTAGCCGTAGGATGCCCGCAGGTCTCCCCGTAGCCGTAGGATGCCCGCCGGTCTCCTGTAGCCGTAGGATGCCCGGTGGTCTCCCTGTAGCCGTAGGACGCCCGCCCGGTCTCCCCGTAGCCGTAGGATGCCCGCCGGTCTCCCCGTAGCCGTAGGATGCCCGTCGGTCTCCCTGTAGCCGTAGGACACCCGCTGGTCTCCCCGTAGCCGTAGGATGCCCGCCGGTCTCCCCGTAGCCGTAGGATGCCCGCGGATGCTCCCACATGTGTGGCCGGGGTTGGCATTGACGGCTTGAGCAGTGCCACGCCGCACTTGATGAGCTGGGTGCATCTTGCTGTGTGTTTGTCTTGTGCGCTGCCCTCATGTGACGCCGCATGTCAGCAGAGCCTGTGTGATACATGTGCGTGCTGCCTCGCATGCTCGTGCGCTTTCGCCCTCTGTGCTGTGCATCTGTGCATGCCAAGGGCACCCTGCCCCTGCACGGGGCCAGCACACAGCTCGCCCTCAGCTTGTAAAACGCCCAGGCTCTGTATCTCCTTTACAATGAAGATTTGGCCGCCGCGTCTGGGATATCGTGGGACATCTTGGGAGGGGGGCGTGCGCCAGGGGTGCCACGCCACAGGGAAGGCTTGGTGGGACGGTGGGGTGAGCCAGAGGCAGCATGCTCACGGGAGGGGTGGGTGGGAGTGGGGAGGATGCAGGAGCAACATCGTTCAGAACACTGCTTTGGGCAATGGAGGCGGGGTGTACGTGTCGTATGGGGGGGTCTTGGAGCTGGAGACGAGCGAGCTGAGCTCTAACAGCGCGCTGGGCAACGGAGGGGGCGTCTTCTCCCAGGGCAACATTTCCCTAGGAAATGGGTCTCTCGTCCATGGGAACTCGGCCGGGCAAAACGGTGATGCCCCCGCCGCTGCCAGCTTCCGCTCCAAAGCCCCCCGTGACGCTGCAAAGCCTAGGGCTCCGCGTCGCTGCGTCGTGTCAAGGGCCGCCGTCAGGCAGGTGGGTGGTTCCACAGAGGACCCCCCGAGCCGAAACCCTTCCACTTTATCTCCACGACATCCCTCTGAACTCTGGCGGCCGTGCGATGGAGCACTCTCATGATCCAGCGGCTGACGTCATAGACCACAGGACAAGCAAAACATGATTGCTGGAGAGAGAGAGAAAGTACAGGGAGGACTGTTGCAGCGGGCTGCACCGTAGCACAAGGAGCAAACCTGATGTCACCATTGGCTGGGACTCTCCGAAGGACGAAGGGCGAAGAGCGCAGACGTGGTGGGTTTTGGAGGTTGTCTCCGTGAGTCATCAGTGACCTCTGTGTCAGCTGCAATGACGCCGAGTGGGAGTGCCCACACGCGTGCAAGAGGGCTCAGCCAGACAGAGCTCGGAGGAAGCGGGCTCTGTGGGGGGGAGGGGGGTTCGATGCAGGTGGAGGCGTGTTCATCGGGGAGACTGTGTATCTGGTGGTGACCGAGCTGTCAGAGGTGACCGACAACGTGGCAGCTGATAAGGGTGGGGGTATCCTCTGCTCCGGCTCGTCAGTGTCAGCGATATCCAACGGTAGCAGCGTGGACCGGAACATGGCGGCCGAAGGCGGGGGTCTGAGCCTGGCAGCGGGGCTGGAGCAAGGCATGACCGTGCTGCGCATGTCGCAATCTGTGTCCGTCAGAAGCAACCGCGCCGAGCGCTACTCTGGGGGGGGCATTGCCGCCTCTCGGGACTGCGAAATCACCCTCACCGACGTGCTTTTCGACCAGAATTGGGCGCAGGTGAGTTCACCCGCTTCGGAGCGGCGTGTCCCTACTGCGGGTCCACCTCTTCCACGCCGCGCGGCCCGCCACCCGCACTCTCCTCGTCACCGCACCCCGCCCCCTCCATCCATATGCCAGGAGTCCCGCCGAGGGGTCAGGACTCTTGCAGTATTAAGCCGAAAATATGTACTTTGATTACACTTTCCATAATTAGGACAAGATATCGTTTTGTGGTAAATGAGAGGGAGGTAAAGAAGAACATGGTTTCGGCGCATCACCGGACAAGTCTTCACCTCTCGGTCCCGTCTCCTCCGCCCGCTTCCCAGCCCCCACACCCTCTCGCCTCATGTGGAGAGGGGGCGCCATCGATTCTGTCCAAAGATCAAACGCTCTGCAGCACAAGTTCCAAGCACCTCGAAATGCCTGGCATGATATAGCAAGACGGGTGTGGCCGCGGCCCGGCGGGCACAGGTGGATGGAGGCGCGGTCAACTCTTTCGGGGCCACGCTCGAGCTGCGGCGGGTCGTTATGACGGGGAACCTCGCCACCACGAACGGGGGCGCCGTGTCCCTCGCGGAGTCCTCCAACGCCACCATCGCGGACCGCACCGTCTTCGCCCTCAACTACGCTTCCCGGGGGGGTGCCATCAGCCTCTCTAAGCGGTCCGCGCTTTTGCTGGGCGGCGCAGCTGCTGCCCCGGAGGACGCCGCCGCAGGGGCCGCCCGCAAGCTGTTCCAAGCCGACGGCACCTTTGACATGGCCGCCTGGGCCAACCTGACGGCGGGAGAGGAGTCACCCGACCCATGCGCCTGGGACAACTTCGACGTCTGCCTGGTTGCGAACGTGGCGCAGTCCGCGGCCTCGGTCCTATTCGCTCAGGCGTCTCATCTCAAGATGGGCGCTGTGCACGTGGTGAAGAACGCGGTGCTGGCGAGCGACGAGTGCGCGGATGTGGCGCCTACGATCCACCTGAATCTGATGGACGAGGTGCTGGTGGAAGGGGCGAAGCTGGAGGCCAACTGGGGCGTGGGGATCTACGTAGGCAACAGCACCACGGTCCGCCTGACGGCGACGGCGTTTGAGGGGCAGCAGGCGGAGTCCGGGGCCGGGCTGCATGTGGCTGTGGGCGGCGCCGCGGAGGTGGTGGGGTGCTCTTTCGAGCGGAACGTCGCGGCGGCGCACGGCGGGGCGGTGCACACGCAGGGGAACCTCCATATGCGGAACACCACGCTCCTGGCCAATCAGGCACTGCAGGGCGCTGCCGTGTATGTGGAGCTGGTGGAGAATCAGGACACCGTGGTGGAGGACTGCAGGGTGATGTTCAATGTGGCGTCGGACGGCGCCGCGTTCTACCTCCGGGAGGAGGCGAGCGGGGCGGCCGCCACCGAGCTGACCCGGCTGCACCTCGAGGGGAATAACGCGAGCCGTGGAGGGTTTGTGGGGTTCTGGGACCCGCTGGAGCTCGCCGCTTCGCCGACACACCCGCCGTGCACTGACTGCACGATTGTCAATGGCAGCAACTTCGCGACATACGCCACGGTAGACGGGTGGGCCACCAGGGGTGTGGCGCTCCACGTGGCGCCGCTGCAGGCGGAGGAGGCAGGGAATATTGACGTCCAGAACCAGATCACGGTGACGGTGCAGGACGGCTTCGGGCAGACCGTTTCCGTGGACAACACCTCGATGGTAACCGTGTACTCGGCCGACCACGACACATGCCAAGTCACCGGCTCCGAGCAGCGCAAGGTGCCCCCGGGTCCCAGCCGCACCCCCTTGTCAGTGATCACCGGCTCCGAGCAGCGCAAGGTGCCCCCGGGTCCCAGCCGCACCCCCTTGTCAGTGATCACCGGCTCCGAGCAGCGCAAGGTGCCCCCGGGTCCCAGCCGCACCCCCTTGTCAGTGATCACCGGCTCCGAGCAGCGCAAGGTGCCCCCGGGTCCCAGCCGCACCCCCTTGTCAGTGATCACCGGCTCCGAGCAGCGCAAGGTGCCCCCGGGTCCCAGCCGCACCCCCTTGTCAGTGATCACCGGCTCCGAGCAGCGCAAGGTGCCCCCGGGTCCCAGCCGCACCCCTTGTCAGTGATCACCGGCTCGAGCAGCGCAGGTGCCCCGGGTCCCAGTTGTCAGTGATCACCGGCTCCGAGCAGCGCAAGGTGCCCCGGGTCCCAGCCGCACCCCTTGTCAGTGATCACCGGCTCCGAGCAGCGCAAGGTGCCCCGGGTCCCAGCCGCACCCCTTGTCAGTGATCACCGGCTCGAGCAGCGCAAGGTGCCCCGGGTCCCAGCCGCACCTTGTCAGTGATCACCGGCTCCGAGCAGCGCAGGTGCCCCCGGGTCCCAGCCGCACCCCTTGTCAGTGATCACCGGCTCCGAGCAGCGCAAGGTGCCCCCGGGTCCCAGCCGCACCCCCTTGTCAGTGATCACCGGCGCCGAGCAGCGCAAGGTGCCCCCGGGTCCCAGCCGCACCCCCTCGTTAGTGCAGCATGCTGTGGCGGGCGTTGAAGGGAAGGAATCCCTGGAGCCCGGAGCCGAACTCCACGATTCCTAGCGCGGCAGAAGGAGGATCCCTGCGTCGCCGCCGGGCTGCAGCGGAGTGGCTGCCACCTGTGCAGTATGGGAGGTGGGGAAGCGCTGCTCGATGCGATGTTGGTTTTGATGTGCGCTCGCGCTGGAGGTTCCCCACCGTTCCTCGCCGGCGTCTTTGCAGTCCCCTCAGGCAGATATGCCAAACAAGCGGGTCACAAGACGGGAGACCTGCCCCCCTGCCCGCCCCTTGGCTCGAGGTCCGCGATGCGGGGCTTGCAGGGCCGTGCTTTGCGTCTCTCTCGCCCCTCGCAGGCTTCAGCAGGCGTCCCTGCTGACAGCTGGTGTGGCACATGCACCACAGATGGTGACGAACGGCCAGGTACATTTCGTCACAAGCATCCAGCTTCAGGGGGAACCCGGGGCCGAATGCCAGCTGTACTTCAACTCCACCTTCGGTGGCCTGACGTATGACGAGACCATGTCCAACATCACGCGCGTGCCGCTGCGGTACTGCATGGTGGGCGAGTACCTGACTGGGTCGGGCATCCTGAGCAAATGCGAGCCATGTGAGGCCGGGACGATCTCGTTCGACAACCGCTCGGCGTGCGTCGATTGCGACAATTCCTGTGAAAATTTGAGTGACGATGGTTGCGAGGGGCACATCGAGTGCCACGGCAGAGACCAGTACACCGTGTGCCAGGGCAGCTGGCTCGCACCTAATGCTCAGTACTGCGACAGCGAAGAATCCTCAGCGGCCTGCTTCCTCACACGCGTGTATGATTGCGAGGTGCGTGACTGCCGCTACCCCCGGGCCGTACTCTGTGCCTTTGAGCTACTCTTGCCCTTGACACTCCCTGATGCTGGACTAGCGGCCAGCGGATGGTACGAAGGCGGACATGGGGAGTGGCCCCTCACGCGTTCATTTTCACCATGGAGATGGCCAGGATGGAGACGATGGGTCATATTTTCACTTTGGACACAACCGACCTGACAGTCATTTCCGCGCAGTCGTCCGAGCACCAGTCCCTCCGGCAGCACGGCGCAGCCAGGGCGCGGCCAGGGCGGACCTCGGATCTTCCGCACGGCGCGGCCCTGGCGCATCCCAGAGCAGGCAAATCGGATTCCATCGGCTTTTTGGTTCCTCGGCTTCGATTCCCACGAGCCCAAGGCCGGCTGCGGTGCATCCGTGACTGTGGGCGAGCTTATTGGCGGGAGTCTGCTGCCTGTGTAGAGAGATGGGCTCCTTGCACTCGGCGCGTTGGTTGCCAAGACTCCCGCCGTGGCTTCCAACCCCTGTGTATCCGGACTTGACAACATTGATGTTTGGTCAATCTCCACTCACCTTTTACCCACATCAGTTTCGAAGGTTTTGCCCAGTGCCAGTAGATCGCTAGTGTGATTGTTTCTGGCACTGTCAGATCTATGCTGTGGTGGCTTGCCATGTCAGCCCGCGGGTGCCTCTCGGGGGTGCCTTCTGGGGCGCAGTCCTCTGGCGCCGCGTGGAGCGCGGGTGATTTGCAGGGCGGCTGCTTCAGAGTGCAGCGAGCGCTTCCAATTCTGCCGGTGCTTATGCAGGTGTCTGCAGCGTGCACGACGGGAGACGCTGTGGACGGGGAAGATGAGAGCGCCTGCGATGCGAGGAGTGGCGCGAGCCGTAGCGGCGCCGGACTGGCCATGGTGCAGGTAAGCACGCCTTAGGCTCGTGTAAGTTTTTTGGGGGAGAAAAAACACTTATGAAAAAACAGCCACATGCCACCCCAGCCTCGGTGTCGTGGGAGGTTGCATGTTCGCGACGGGCGATGGCGTGTTGGCACATGGCGCTCACGGAACAGGCGCCGGTGCAGGAGCTGGAGTTCTGCGATTTGGAGGCGTACACGGGCGGGATCCGCTGTGGGGGCAATCTGCCGGTGGTGTGTAGCGAGAGCCACTTTATGACAGCGACGAAGGATGCGTGCGAACGGTGCCCCTCGAAAACGTATATCGTAGTGATGCTGGTGGTGGTGCCGCTGCTGATGTGCTTGATGCTGGCATTCGTGTTCGTGCTCTTCTCGCTTGTGTACGATGCGAAGAAGTTTGAGGAAGAGGTGATGAGTGGCGAGGCCCAGAAGAATTCCGTGCTGATGCTGAAGGCGAAGAATGCCCTCAGCCTCGTGGTGGGCTATGTGCAGGTTGTGCCACACAGTGCCGCGCGAGGGCCGTCCTGCCCTCTCACCCGCGCGACGCAAGGCGCCACATCACGCTGCCCATGCGCGCAGTGGGTTGGGCCTCGGCGCAGGGGCTGGCGGAGGCGCAGCTCTCACGGGAAGAGGCCAAGTCCCATCCACCGGATGTGCGGAAGGCCTGACCAATAGCAAGAGAGAACACATTCGGCGTGTTGCCAGAACATTGGACAGGCAACACTGCAAACTGAAACGTTTCATCCGCTTCATGAATCCCCCGTTACTTCGCATTGCCCGCTCGCCTCCAGCTGAGCCCTCATTTGGGAGACACGCCGATGCCTCTGACGTTGGCCGTACCCGCGGACGAAGCTAGTGTCCAGCTGTCACCTGCGCCCACACGCAGTGCATTCCTTTGCTCTGCCTCCTGTGTACCCTGAAGCTCCGAAGCTGCAGCTCGTTGGAGCTTTGACTGACGGGTCGTAGGGTTCGGGTGCTCAGGTGATGAGCCAGATCTCCTCCATCTTCCGCAAGGAGCTGCTGCCGGACTACCTCACCTTCTACACCTCCAACCTGCTGGTGATCAATCTCGACGTGGGCTTCTTCCTCAACATCAAGTGCTTCACGTACCACTTCATGAGCGCTTACAGCGGGTCCTCCTCATTCTGGATCACGTTCTGGCAGTCGGTGTGCATGCCATGGATGCTGGCCATCGTCTTTGCTCTGGTCTACTTTTATCTCAAATTCAGACGTCGTCGCCAGATGGCAAACGCGGAGGCGAAGGCTTTAAAGGAGGATGGTGTTGTGTTGACCAAGGAGGAGCGGCTTGAGAAAATGGTGCGGCCTCGTGGGGCCTCGGGATCCCTCTGTCGCCTGTCATCCTTTTGGCCCCGAATAGGACTCCCGCCCTCGACACTCCTCGCATTGGGGGCACTAACGAGAAGCGGTTGCCTGTGCCATCTCCCACAGATGTGACACTGCGATAGGTATCCCTCTCTTCTGTGCTGTGGCTCTCAGCCGTTGATCTCCTGGATATCAACAGTGCTTCCCTTGATCGTGCAGGCGGAAGAGCATAGGTGGGAGCAAGACATGTATTCAACATGCGCGGGAGCTGCCCTGTTCGTCATGATGTTCGTTCACCCAGGCATCAACACCACCATGTTCCAGCTGTTCAACTGCGAGAAGGTGCCTCCCGAGCAGGGGGCGACTCCAGATCAAGAAGTGCAGGAAGAGCGGTCTGCGCTGCGGAGGGAAGCCAGGAGTGCGCCCTGCGGAGAGTGCTGTCCTCGCCAAGAAGTCGAGAAGGAAGTGACGCCTATGCTGACAAGTGGAATAGGGAGTGACGCCCATGCTTAGAAGTGGAGTAGGGAGTGACGCCTGTGCTAAGAAGTGGGTTAGGGAGTGACGCCTGTGCTAAGAAGTGGATGAGGGAGTTGATGCCTATGCTAAGAAGGGGATTAGGGACTGATGCCTATGTAAGAAGTGGAGTGAGGAGTGACGACTGTGCTAAAAAGTGGGTTAAAGAGTGACGCCTGTGCTAAGAAGTGGAGTGGGAAGTGATGCCTGTGGTAAAAATTGGGTTAAAGAGTGACGCCTGTGCTAAGAAGTGGGTTAAGAGTGATGCCTTTGCTAAGAAGTGGGTTAGGGAGTAATGTTTGTGCTAAGAAGTGGGTTAGGAAGTAACATCAATGTTAAGAAATGGATTAGGAAGTAGCGTTTGTGCTTAGAGGTGTGGTAGGGAGTAACGTCTGTGCTAAGAAGTGGAGTGGGGAGTGACGCCTATGCTATGAAGTGGGTTAGGGAGTGACGCCTGTGCTAAGAAGTGGATGAGGGAGTGATGCCCATGCTACGAAGGG
>LGRX02004053.1:42060-74913 GCA_001247695.2 Cymbomonas tetramitiformis | reverse complement strand
TAGGAAAACAGTAAACTCTCATGCAGTGTTAATCACAGAGAGGCCAAAAGTACAAATTCTGACAGTATGACAGTATGACAGTATGACTGTGCTGACAGAGTACAGTACCATGTGTATATGTAGACAGAGCAATGATGACAATGAGTCTGCAAGAGACAGAAGATCAATTAAAAATGTACACAGTATCTGTCACAGAACACAAGAGTACAAGTACGAGTACAGTAGAAGCTATGACTGAGTAACAGTAAGCTTAGACAGAGAACACACCTGTGTGATATAAAGCACTGACTGTAACTCACAAAACTCTTTTTCAGATTTATATGATTCAACTGTGTGTGTGTGAGTGTTTTCTTTTTTTGACATGGGGTGTCCATGCTGTGTGGTGTGACTGCATTCATGACATAACCATGGACCAACAGGTCCCATCCATCGACCAGGAGCCACTGGGGGGCATGCCAGCAGGGTCCGCTTACTCCGTAACCCAGAGACCAACAGTTGCTTGGCGACGATCGGTCACATCGTATCATCTTTCCATGCTGCTTTGCATTTGGGTTGGGAATATGTATGTGTTTGTGGTATCTTGTCACGGCCCCGCCCTGCTCTTGATTTGCTTCTCACATCCACTGGGATGATGGTGGGCTGGCTTTTGCTTGCCGATCTCATGCCGTTCAGTGTGTGTGTGTGAGTTCGTACACATTCAACTAATGTTATGCATGAGTATGCAAACTAAGTAGAAGTTGATTATCCTAGGTTATGGGCCTGGTATAGGTCTGAGGTAGTTTAGAGACGGTCGCCATGACTGACGCGGGGGTGCCAGTTTCAGAACGGAAGTATCCCACGCGGGAATCACAGCTTGAGGACTTGGTAGAGCAGCAGGCTGCTTTTATGAAGACAATGGCAGAGACAATTAAGGTGTTGAGTGCCGAGAAGAAAGAGCCTGAGAAAACATCAGATCATGAAGAAGCTGAGTCGGGTGTCATTAGCCCTGCCAACGCACAGAAGACAGTTCAGTGCGTGGTGAAATTATTGGGTACGACGAAGTACACGGGAACTGAAAGGAATCAGTATGAATCCTGGGTTCAGTTCAAGACACAGTTGGAGTCAGCAGTGACGTTTTATCCTGACTTGCTAGAACTGGTGTGTGACTATCCAGTCTCAGATATAGCAGATATCAGAGGACTGAACTCGTTTACTCCTAAAACGGGTGGTTACAGCAAATCGACTGCAGAGGAAAAGCCTTCATCACGGGCGGGAGGTAGGCCTTCATCACGGGCTGAGTACGGTGACAACGACGCGGAGGACGAAGACTTTGCAGACGGCGACAGCTTCATTACTGTGCCTGGTTCTGCCAGTGTGGCAAGTACTGTTTTATCAGCAATTTTGAAGCAGGTGACAGCCGGGGACGCCTTTGACGTGGTACGACGTTGTGGCAATGACGGTTTGAAGGCGTTCAGGAAGCTGAAGTGCAGAGTGGAGCCGCAGCTGTTTGGGCAACTCGCGGGTTCAATGAAGAAGCTGTGCAAGCTGACCGTGAACGTGAACGAGGACCCGGTGAAGCAGCTGGGGTACTTTGGGGACGTAATGAGCTCTGTGGCCAACTACGGCGGCGCGAGGCTTGACCCTACAACTGTGGAGGTGCTGGTGACTGCAATGGCTGTGGCTGCTATGCCTGTTGAGTATTCGCAAGTGGTTGCTGATATGAGTAAGGAACGTCGTCCTTCTTTTGATATGCTCGTACAGAGGTCTGAGTATTTTTTCGTGAACGTGGTGCAGCAATCTTTGGTTTCTTCGTCGAGTATAGTGGGGGCTACTGTGGACGGCGAGACTGTTGTTGTTGCGAGAGCACTGGTTGCGGACAGACGGAGGCAGAGCGAGGAGAAGAAAGTTAATGACGGGAAGAAACTGATATGTCCTACGTGCTCTGGCGTCCACTATGCCGAAAAATGCTGGATAGTGAACCCGGAGGGTATGGAGGAGTTCATCAAACTTAATCCTGCTAAGGAGAGGGCGGTTCGTGAGAACTATGCGCGAAGGCTCAAGAAAATCGCAGCGAAGAAGGCACCTGACGCAGCAGCAGCGACGGTGGAGGCGGCGACTTCATCCAGTTCCGCGCGGCCGCGTCGTATAGAGGTTTCTGCGGGGGAGCTGTGGAGCTTGGAGAATCACGAGGAAGTTCATGTAGCCTGTCCCGTGGTTGCTACTGTGGCAGACCAGAAGGTGGTTTACACAGGCGAGGTGTTGGAGGACACCTGGGTGTACGGTGTGTTCAATCGCGACAAGGAGGACGACGCACAAGTGCAGAATGAGTACTACGAGGACTCGGTACAGGCTCCAGGAGGAGACCTGTGTGCAATGACTGTGGTGGACTCGGACAGAGAACTGTATTTTGACAGTATGGCGACGAAGTCTATCTTTAATGACTTGTCTATGTTTGACGGTGCACAGGTGAATGTGTCAGCAGCCGTGTCGTTCAAGGTCATGGCTGGTGAGGTGACCACGTCTCGAGGAGGAGGCCGAGGAAGTATTGCCTTGTGGAATCGACTGACGAAGAAGGCTGACGTGCTGAAGGTGGAGGCGCAGTACGTGCCGGAGTCGCCTTTCAATCTGGTATCCGCAGTGAGTCTGGAGGACAAGTTTGGTCTGTATGCTCAGTTTGGAGACCGTGTACTACGGGATAAGGAGAACTTGTGCGAGTACGACGTGTGCAGAAAGGGGAACGTGTATGTCTTACCTGAGGTCATCGTGGAGGCTGCGCTGCCGGGGGTGGAGTGCGACGAGAAGGAGAACTGTCCGGTAAGGGACAAGTTTAATTGGAAGTTCACCGAGTTCAAGAAGTGGAATGAGGAGAAGGGGCCTTTTCATCTAGATATATGTGCTGACGAGCACAAGCGACAGGTGAACGAGTACTATTCCCTGGTGAACTCGGTCTTTCTTCACTGTCTGACGGGACGCAGTTTCTGGGGCAATCCGCCGTACGACGACGCCTTCATTGAGAGACTGTTGACGAAGGTCCTCATGGACTTTCCGAAGGACCCTGTGAACACGAAGTTTCTGCTCGTGTTGCCGTACAAGCCAAACGCTGCCTGGTGGAGTTTGACGACAAAATTTGAGGAGTTGCACATCTACTCGAAGGGCAGTGTGATATTCTCTGCGAGGACTGACCAGTGTTACAATGTCTCTGAGCTGGTGGAGTCGGAGTCTGGTCGTGTGTTCATTCAAGGGACCCCGTGGCCTGTGGTCGTACTGTATCTTGATCAGTTTGTGGTCCCGAGGGTGGACGCAAAAGTTGTTGCGCACATCAGGCTTGGTCACACCTGTGACAAGCATGTTGAGGTCATGGACCTGCAGGGGTTGGACCTCGGTGTGAACTCTAAGGAGTTGAGGAGTAGCAGTGTGCTGAGCTGTTCTGTGAATTGCATGGCGTGCCAGGTGGCGGCACCGAAGAGGCCATCACAGACGACAGATAGGGGAAGGGTCCCGAAGTCTGTACGGAAGGTGGTGGAGAAGAGGCAGGCGTCTGTCAAAATGGGGCAGTTGACTTTCACCGATCATGGCGGACCGTTCGTAACGTCTACCAAAGGTTATCGTGGGTACACTATTCACGTGGATGACTACTCAAACGTGTGTCATTTCTATGTCTGGAAGCAGAAGTTGGAGTATGTGGACGCTCTGGAGGACTACCGTAAGATGGTGAAGGCGACTGGCCGAGTGTTCCTTGAGGAGGAGACTCGTGTTGAACAGGTGGTGTACGATCTGGACGTGCTGGTATTGCACTCGGACAATGACTCGACCATCGTGTGAAGGCGAAGCAGTACTGTGAGGACAATGCCATCGTGCAGAGGACAACGTCACCGTACTTACATGAGAACAATGCCAGGGCGGAGACTATGAACAAGTTTCTGCAGACGGCTAGAGTTATGCTGGCGACAGCTGGTTTGCCTGCGACTATGTGGCCTTTGGCTATGAGACACGTTGTGTATCTGATCAATCGACTTTGCAAGGCTCGGCTGGGCATGAAGTCTAGTTTGCAGGTGCTGAACCAGAAGTACGATCTGTCTGTATTGCGTGTGTTTGGGTGTCGAGCTTATGCGTTCATCGACGCTAGCTTGCGCTCGAAACTGGCTGATCGGGCTACTCCTTTGATCTACGTGGGACACGAGGAGCGATCAACGGCTTATCTGTTGTACAGCCCAGACAAGGAGAAGGTGGTCAGAAGTGGGATGGTTCGGTTCGACGAGCGCGTTGATCAGTATGGACAGCTGGTGATGTCTTGGGATCCCTCTATGCTGACACCGTTGAGGTCGTTATATGACTGTGAGTCTCTCGATGGAAACTTCGTTTCAGCCTTTGTGGGGACAGCGACAATTATACTGGATCTGCGTGCCTACGTGGTACAGAAGGGTGATGAGTTCACTGGTGTAGTGAAGTTGAACCGTGCTGGTGGTGGATCATTTTGGACGCCGGTGAGTGCGTTTCTGGAAGCACGGGTGGAGCATCTTGCGTTGCTTTTTGAGTATTGTGCGCAGTGGACAGTGAACTCATTCTATCCGTTGTTTGAGAAGGTGACAGTGCAGCGGTCAGGAGGAGCTGAATGGGAGGCAGCAGTGGTGTGTGCTACGGCACGGGAGGATCATGTGTTGCCGTACCAGGTGATATTAGAGCGTCATGCTGGAGTGAGGGGCTCTGCAATTGATGTGGGTGAGGCCGGCGTGAGGTTTGAGTCCCGTCATGTTGCTCTGGTGGCTCAGGAGGAGAAAGTGACGGGGTTGCCAGTGGGAGTGACGGAGCCGAAAGGATGGGTTCAGTTGGTGAATGGACCAGACTCAGTGCAGTGGCAGGAGTCGGACCACAAGGAGGAGTGCGCTCTCATCGACGTGAAGAAAGCAATCTTGCCGGTGGAGACGGTACCTGCTGGTGAGAAGGTCATGCGCATGGTGGTTGTGTACAAGGCGAAGTTGGACTCTGCAGGGGAGCTGACTGAGAGGAAGACCAGGTGGGTGGTATGCGGCAATGGTCAGCAACATGGGGTGCACTATGAAGACGTGTATGCACCGTGTACTCAGCTGTCAACCTTGAGAATTCTTATTCAGCTCAGTTTGGTGTTGGGACTATCGGCCTTTGCCTTGGATGTTATCACGTGTTTTCTTAATGGTGAGCTGGACGTGGACGTTCCTCTGTATGTCAGTTGGCCTAATGCACGGACAGTTCGAGGAGTGAGGTATGGAATTTTGCAGAAGAGTGTGTACGGGTTGAAGCAGGCACCGCGCATCTGGTACAAGACGAGCAAGGAGTTTTTGCTTGCTTATGACCACAGGATACGGGTGTCCAACATTGACCCGTGTCTGTTTTACATCTGGCAGCCTGGTACACTGGTGGTATTTGTGTATGTGCACGTGGACGACTACACTGTATTCACTTCTTCAGTGGAGTGGAAGGTGGAATTCTTCAAAGCATTCATTGCGAAATGGCCTAGTAAGGACAAAGGACCACTGGTGGAGTTGTTGGGCATGAGTATGACTTTCAGTGACTATGGTCTGGTCAGGGAGTGTCAAATCAGTCAGGTTGGGCTGATACAGCGCATGCTGGAGAGATATTCTATGCAGGACTGTAATCCGTGTATGACACCAATGGATCCCAGACTGTCTCTGATGCCTGTGGACTCGGAGGAGAAGTTGGAGAAGCTTCCCTATGTTAATCTGGTGATGGAATTGATGTGGCTGGCACATTGCTCACGGCCTGATATTTTGACAGCGGTCTGTTATTTGGCCAGGTTCTCTCACTGCTACGGGCAGGAGCATTGGCAGCATTTGAAGCGTGTGCTGAGATATTTGAAGGGAACTATTCATGTTTGCTTGACTATGCAGTGCGGTTCGCCAGCGTCACTGACTGCAGAATTGATAGTAACAGCTTATACAGATGCAGACCACGCAGCAGACAAAGTGACCAGACGCTCTGTTACAGGTTCACTGGTGCGACTGAATGGAAGTAATGTCATGTATTCGTCAAAATTGCAGAAGACAGTTGCAGTCAGCACAGCAGAGGCAGAATTGATTGCGTTGTCAGAATGTGCACGGGACGTTGAGTATGTTGTGAATCTGCTGACTGAGTTTTCACCTGTCAAGCAGCTTGTTACAATTCATGGAGACAATCATGCCTCGGTGGCACAGGCAGAGAATGTTCTGAACAATGCAGCGACACGTCATGTGGCAGTGAGAAATCGGTATGTGGCAAAGTTGGTAGAGCTGGGCAGAATTGTTATTGCAAAAGTGCCTACGCAGGAGAATTTGGCAGACTTCTTTACCAAAAGCCTGGCTTTGGACCGTTTTCGGGTACTCAGTGTTGTGGTGTTGCGATATTTTCGAAGAGCATGAGTAAGGAGGAGTAGGAAAACAGTAAACTCTCATGCAGTGTTAATCACAGAGAGGCCAAAAGTACAAATTCTGACTGTATGACAGTATGACAGTATGACGGTATGATGGTATGACAGTATGACTGTGCTGACAGAGTACAATACCATGTGTATATGTAGACAGAGCAATGATGACAATGAGTCTGCAAGAGACAGAAGATCAATTCAAAATGTACACAGTATCTGTCACAGAACACAAGAGTACAAGTACGAGTACAGTAGAAGCTATGACTGAGTAACAGTAAGCTTAGACAGAGAACACACCTGTGTGATATAAAGCACTGACTGTAACTCACAAAACTCTTTTTCAGATCTATATGATTCAACTGTGTGTGTGTGTGTGTGTGTGTGTGTGAGTTCGTACACATTCAACTAATGTTATGCATGAGTATGCAAACTAAGTAGAAGTTGATTATCCTAATAGGGTTTCTTTAGGGTTTCTTCAGGGTTTGAGCATCCTGACTACTGTACAAGGCCTAGACAGTCATGCTCTACACCAAACTGATCAGCAGGCACTGCAGATTCCAATACCCCTTCTAAAGGGTGACTGTCTAGCTAATGCCAGTTCTCGGGAATGGTGCCCCTTTAGTCTGCCACACCAGTCTTAGGGATGGTGCCCCTCCAGCTCCAGTGATACGGGGATGGTGCCCCTCCAGCTCCAGTGATATGGGGATGGTGCCCCTTCAGCTCCAGTGGTATGGGGATGGTGCCCCTTCAGTCCTTATTTGATCATCACGGGGTAGGTTGTCAAGATATCCACTCGTAGTCCAGGATAAAGCTCAGGATGTCCAGATAGTCCAACCTGACAAGCCTCGGGATCATCATCCTCATGCGAGTCGGAGCCCGAGTCCAGATCGGGGATGGAGTCATCAAAGTTGTCACCAAAGTGGTCACCATCATCATCCTCGGTGAACACCTTCATAGAGTCGAAGATGTGCTTGGTGGCGCCACAATCCAGAACAGCGCTCTTGTCCATAGTGGAGCGGGGCGCAACCCGCAGGTCAGGATCCACCACCCCTCCGGCCACCTTAGCACAGCGAGCAGTAGCATCCGTAGGCACCGCCAACACTCTGTCCAGCACTGAATAGTTGTTGGAGAGGGCGAGTCCAGAGGATGGAGGGTCCACCAAGGCAGATTTACCAGGGTTACTCCCAAAGACCAAATGTAACTGAGTCACGGGGACATCAGAGAAGTCAGAAGTCACCGAAGTCGGGAGAGTGTGCTCATTGTTCCAGCGACATGCAGCCTCACGGAGAGCAAAGAAAGTCTCACCGGTGTCCTCCAGGCCAGAGTGTAAGCCAGATCGCCCACCCTCACCGAGAGCAAATAAAGCCTCACCGGTGTCCTCCAGGCCAGGGTATAAGTCAGATTGCCCACTCTCACGGAGAGCAAATAAAGTCTCACCAGTGTCAGAGTGCTCCTCCTCCTCGCCAGCATATATGTCCTCACCAGTCTCATCCAGACCAGGGTGTAAGTCAGATTGACCAGCCTCTCGGAGAGCAAATAGAACCTCACCACTTTCCTCCAGGCCAGGATAAAGCTCAGATTGCCTAGCTGCAGCACCAAGGTGCTCACCAGGCTTCGGTAATTTACCATGCCTCTCGTAGTCCGCAACCTTCTTAAGAATTGCCGCCTTGGTAGAGGGGGAAGCCTTCTCGAAGAACGCCTCCCGCTTCTCGACGTTCTTGATGAAGCAGTCTGTAGAAGGGTGGCCACGTCTGTGACAGATAGAGCAAGGGACCTTGCCAGCAGCCTCAGATTCAGAATTGTCGCCGGTGTGGTTCACTGCGTGGGCAGTGTGCGTCACAGCATCGCGTGGGGCGAGTATTGTGCTCGTAATGAGCGGTGACCTGGTCAGCCAGCACGTCCGCAGTAGGGAGGGCCTCGACCATGAATTTGGCCTTGAGAAGCATATAGTCGGGATGCAGTCTCACAATAGCCATAGCAGTGTACATGGCCTCAACCGTCTCCATACATAGAGGTTTGCCAGAAGGCGTAACGCGCGTGTTCACGGAGTACTCGCGTATACGCCGAAGAGTCTCCTTCGCTTCCAGAAACGCCGAAAGAGGAGGAGAAAGATTTGAAAGTCGATTGGGTAGCAATAACAGCTTATCCACCTGGTTGATGAAATAGACAACACTAGTGTTGCGTCGTAACTTGGAAAGCGCAAGCCAGGCTCCGTGACCGTCAGAGTACGGTTCAAAGTTGCGAACAACAGCGTTCGCAGTGCGAGTGGTAACGCGACAGAGGAAGTCTTAAAATAGTTGATTCGCTTCCTCAAGATAGGACTCGTCCCCCCTCAGCACATGAAGTGGAGTCGATTCCGAAAGCAATAGCGCGAGAGAAGGGTGACGCAGAGAAGGACGAATTTTCGCAAGCCACTCGTCCCAAATTCCTTCCTGGTCAGTATCCTTGCCAGAAAAGTGCGAGTCCGCGGAAAGTCCCTTAGTCATATCAGAAAGACTTGGTAAAGGACGCCGCCCACCAGCGAGCGACGAATTAAGATGTTGGTCCACAGGGACAGTGGCGCGGGGACCTGTCTGATCAAGGCTGCGAAGCTCGTAGAGTTGAGCATGCATACTCTTCATCATGTCCGTAAGCGCCGAGATTTGCTCTTGCTGACTACTCAGCGCAATATCCCGCAAAGACGACTCGCCCGGCTTCTCCTCAGATGTTGGCGCGCCACCAGGAGGAGACGGTGTCGTCGCTTGACTCTTGCCCTTTGCCATAATGAATTCTCGTACGCGCAACGGAAATTTGCGTGATAAACAAAATAGAACTCACTTACAAGTCGTAAGTGGGCCCATAACCTGTTGGAATTGTGTACAGGGTAGTTTGCAAAAGCGATCGTAAACTTTCATTCTCAAAAGATATAGCAGTTCGCAGCTTGAAACGCCACGAACTTTAGCGCCCAATCAGTAATGATTGGGCAGTCTAAGTGAAAGTTCACTAAATAGAGTCTGACGTGTCACTGTCGAGTTCATAACGACTGCAGTGACACGCCTGCGATGGGCCGATGAACTCTCCGGCCCACTTTCAGAAGATGGGCCACGAGCTATTACACACTGTGTCTTGCCGATGGTCATCATATGATCCAACGGCCACGATTAGTTCAGCAGATCTACAGATCTAGATCTAAGGGTTTCGTAGGGTTTCTTTAGGGTTTCTTCAGGGTTTGAGCATCCTGACTACTGTACAGGGCCTAGACAGTCATGCTTTACACCAAACAGATCAGCAGGCACTGCAGATTCCAATAGTGAGGCCTGTGCTAAGAAGTGGGTTAGGGAGTGACGCCTGTGCTAAGAACTGGAGTGGGGAGTGATGCCTGTGCTAAGAAGTGGGTTAGGAAGTAACGTCAATGTTAAGAAGTGGGTTAGGGAGTAACGTTTGTGCTAAGAAGTGGAGTGGGGAATGACGCCTGTGCTAAGAAGTGGATGAGGGAGTGACGCCCATGCTAAGAAGTGGATGAGGGAGTGACGCCTGTGCTGAAAAGTGGAGAAGGGTGCAAACATTTGTATACTTTCAAATCAATCGGAGTCTTACATTTGATTTTTGAGGCATACCCCCAAAAAGTTGCATTCATAGATTATGCATTTTCTCCCTCGTTGCTCGGCCAAATAGGGCCAAACCTGGAGTGGATTGGACCCCGAGGAGCCCTTTAGAACGCCGTATGCTCTACATGTGTTACATAACCGTAATTAGGTACATACATAGTGTTGGTGGCGAATACTCAGCAAAAATGAGCAAATCGGGTGGTATGTTGAACCTGCGATATTTGAGTGTCGTCAACTCTAAGCGCCCGTGCAAACTAGGCCCGCGCATACAGAAGGTGTCACAAATTCATGCGTACGACGTCGCATAGTGAGCATAGGTGAGAATGGCAGAATTATGTGTTGAGCGATCTGCAAATAGAATTATCGATGTAAGCATGATCCCGATCCCGCGCCGCCCGACGCCTGATAAACACTGCGTGTAAATGCGGAGACGCCTTTCCATGGTTGCATGCTGAAAGTGTAGGGCTAAATGTGCAGAATTACATCTCGGGGTGGTCATACTTTCTTGTGTCATGCGAAACTTCTCAATGTTACCAAAATTGATATTCTTAATTGCAGATCGCTCAACACATAATTCTGCCATTCTAACCTCTGCTCATTATGCGACGGCGTACGCATAAATTTGTTATAGTCGTATATGCATGGGTCTTGTTTGCATGGGCACTTTGGATTGCCGGTCAAACGGCACTCAAATATCGCAGGTTCAACATACCACCCAAATTACTTATTTTTGCAAAGTATTCGCCCCCAACACTATGTATTTACCTAATTGAGGTTATGTAACACATGTAGAGCATACGGCGTTCTAAAGGGCTCCTCGGGGTCCAATCCACTCCAGGTTTCGCCCTATTTGGCCGAGCAACGAGGGAGAAAATGCATAATCTATGAATGCAACTTTTGGGGGGTATGCCTCAAAAATCAAATGTAAGACTCCGATTGATTTTTTGGAGGAAGCATATTTATGACAACTCGGTATTCATAGTCTGTTTCACTTCAGCTGGAGAATTCTTTTCTCCCCGATGCATAACAGTGACTCCGAGTAATCGGTGGATTTCATGCGGTGCAAATTGCACGGTGACTCTCAGACACCTCAACTTCACTGGAGCGCTTGGATGAAGCGCCCCCCTCACCAGATTGCAGAGCACCCCGAACCATCCTTAATCAGAATGCCTGGGTAGCCCAGCGCCATCCCTGATCGCCATTTGATGTCCCCCACCGCATGCAGGTGTACTACGACGACGTGGGCGGCCAGCCGCAGCTCTGGCTCCGTCAGGATTCCTCCATCGACTGCAGCTCGGGTGCCTGGTGGGCCGCCATGGCTTTCGATCTCTTCACAATGGTTGTGTACGTCTTTGGTTACCCCATCGGTCTCTACTTCTTCATGGCCAGATTCCGCAAGTTCCAGGTTGCAAGTATGGACCGCCTCTCGGTGGAGAGGAACATTCACCTGGTGCGCAACAAGAGTTGGATCCCGATCAACGAGATCGACATCGTGCACTTCCTGAACTACTGCTCCCCTGAAGAACAGGACGGCATAGATGCTGCGCCAGCAGACAACGAATCCATCAGCACCCGCATGCGTCACATCTACATGGAGTTCAAGGCGCGGCTCACAGGTACCATCCACCGCCCAATCGCCACACATATGTGCTCCACCGATTCTGCATTGCCCAATAGCGGCGAAGCTTGTGATTTCCCTTGAGGGCCTCCAAGATCAATGGATGCTGTAGCGATACACCCTAGAGTCCCCATTGCATCCCCGAGATGTTACAGTGACACACCCTAGAGTCCCATCGGATTCCGGAGATGTTACAGTGACACACCCTAGAGTCCCATTGTATCCCCGAGATGTTACAGTGACACACCCTAGAGTCCCATTGTATCCCCGAGATGTTACAGTGACACACCCTAGAGTCCCCATTGCATCCCCGAGATGTTACAGTGACACACCCTAGAGTCCCAGCGCATCCCGGAGATGATACAGGGATACACCCTAGAGTCCCCATTGCATCCCCCTGAGATGATACAGTGACACACCCTAGAGTCCCATCGCATCCCGGAGATGTGACAGTGACACACCCTAGAGTCAGTGAGTGAAGCAGACTAGAAGTGTATTCCAACTCCCCAATGGTACATTGACACACCCGAGAGCTCCGTCGCATCCTCTGGATGCTGCGGTGACACACCCGAGAGCTCCGTCGCATCCTCTGGATGCTGCGGTGACACACCCGAGAGCTCCGTCGCATCCTCTGGATGCTGCGGTGACACACCCGAGAGCTCCGTCGCATCCTCTGGATGCTGCGGTGACACACCCGAGAGCTCCGTCGCATCCTCTGGATGCTGCGGTGACACACCCGAGAGCTCCGTCGCATCCTCTGGATGCTGCGGTGACACACCCGAGAGCTCCGTCGCATCCTCTGGATGCTGCGGTGACACACCCGAGAGCTCCGTCGCATCCTCTGGATGCTGCGGTGACACACCCGAGAGCTCCGTCGCATCCTCTGGATGCTGCGGTGACACACCCGAGAGCTCCGTCGCATCCTCTGGATGCTGCGGTGACACACCCGAGAGCTCCGTTGCATCCTCTGGATGCTGCGGTGACACACCCGAGAGCTCCGTCGCATCCTCTGGATGCTGCGGTGACACACCCGAGATGCCCAACTGATCCGACGAATGGGGATTGCATGAAATTGCCTTCAAGTCGATGTCATCCGATAGTAGTCGCAGTGACACACCCTACTGGCCGTGATGACGCACCCTACTGGCCGCAGTGACATACCCTACTGGAAGGCCTGCTCATCCCTGAAGTTCTGCTACGACTTTCCTGCAGCGCCAGCTCATCTCTCAGATTAGACTCGCCGATGGATGACAGTGAAGTTGGTAGCTGCTGCTTGATTGGTGACTGAATGCTGCTGGCATCCTCGTCGCCTCACAGGCAAACGGCATGTGCTGGAAGCCTCGAAGGCGTTCGTAAGGTCGATCTCTGTGAAGACGCGCTCCCCGGAGGAAAGTGCTATGATGTTTGCAAAGAAGCTCCGCAGGCGCGCCGAACTGCGGAAAGCACCCCCGATCGACCTCTACATCGCCCAGTCCACTTTTGTGGAGATAACCGAGACGGACATCAACGAGCTGAATGCTCAAGGCCCTGAAATCCAGCAGAAAGAGTTTAGAAAGAGGCAACGGGCCTCTTCCATCTTCGCCCCCCCTGTAGCGGCGCGCGCCCGGCGCTTTGAGCGCTCGGAGCTGAGTGATAATCAGAAGCAGGCGAAGCTTCTGGTGAAGCAAGGCCACAGCGTGCCGTTCTGCATCCTGCACTACAAGCAAGACCAGGGGGATCATGGCGTGATCAGCATTGCGCCTAAGACGATGCTGGACTCCCGCCACATTGGCAAGGTAAGCCCCCATGCAGCGGATTTGGGATGATGGCAGCCACTTGTGCCAGACGCTTGCAATCCAACGGTGGATCCTGGCCTTGCAATCTCGTCATGGCCCCTCCTCTGTGTGATCATGCCCGTGCCCTCCAGTAGCCATACAGATGCGTCATCGCACCGATTGAGGTGGTGGATTGCCATCCCTGCGTATGCTGCACAGTGACTCCCGCGCTCTGCGCCGCAGGTTCTGGGACAGTTCTGCGACCCCTTCGAGGACGCCTTCTATGTGAGTCGTCTTCGTCTTTACCTTCAGCCTGCCATCGCTTACCGTTCCCAGTCTCCATCCACTTGCCTTTCCCTTCCTCCTTTCTCGTCTACCCTTTGCATTTGTCTTCCATGCCTGGCTACCTCCTGCTGCCAGGCGGGAAGCCCGGCGTGCTGCGAGTTGGTGCTAAGAGTGTCGGGGGTGCTGAGAGGGCTGAGCGTGCAGTACTGGCAGTGCTACGAGATCACGCGCCGCCTCGGGCAGGTGATCCATCGAACTCTTGGCTTTACCCATTCACCCATGCCGTGTGTGTATCCATGCACATCCACTAGTGGGGGCCCGATGGCATCCGATGTGCTAGGCATGAATGCCGAACAATCCACATTAACTTCTCGTTATTTGTGCGCCACGTGGACAAATCCGCGTCAATTTGATTTCCCAGACTGAGCCGATTCGCCTCAGTGGACGCGATAGTCCCCTCTCCCTCGCATCAAGAGTGGACATACTAATACCATACATTTGCCACCCTTACAAAATATTGACTCTTAATATAAAGGTACGAAATACAGTTGATAACATATCTATTGATGTGTAAGTAGTCTGTGGGTTTTGGGAGGCTGTTGTCCCTGTGGTGCCATTCTGGCGGGCACTGCCTCTTGGAGAGCTCGGTGGATTCGTCTGCCTTTGCTGCAAGGAGAGGCAGAGGGTGGTGAAGTCCACCTTCTGTGTTTTCCCTTGATTTTTGTGGGGAGCACTTAGGTGCCCGCATGTTTTCATTTGTTGACATGGGGTGTCCATGCTGTGTGGTGTGACTGCATTCATGGCATAACCATGGACCAACGGATCACATCCATCGACCGCGAGCCACTGGGGGGCATGCCAGCAGGGTCCGCTCACTCTTTAACCCAGAGACCAACAATTGTTGGGCGATGATCGGTCACATCGTATCATCTTTCCATGCTGCTTTGCATCTGGGTTGGGAATATGTATGAGTTTGTAGTATCTTATCATGGCCCCGCCCTGCTCTTGATTTGCTTCTCACATCCACTGGGATGATGGTGGGCTAGCTTTTGTTGGCCGATCTCATGCCATTCAGTGTAAGTAGTCCGTTTTAAACAACGAGTCAAAATAATAGTACATACAATAACACTTGATAAGGTATAAAATGTGTATGTTACGATATGAGCCCGCCGCTGGTATATACCGGCCGATTTCGGTACAGGCGGGTACAGGCCCGCCTGTACCGATTGGCATGACCCCCCCGCGGTATGAGCCCGCCACCGGTACAGGCCCACCTGTACCACCTGCAATTGGTACAGGCCAGCCTGTACCGGCTGTATGAGAGGTGTTGGGACATGGTTTGGGGGTTGTTTGTGCATGGTTTAGGGGTGTTGGGGGATGGTTTGGGGTGTAATGGGGGATGGTTTGGGGTGTAATGGGGGTAATGGGGATTGGTTTGGAGTGTGTTGGGGATTGTTTTGGGGGTAATGGGGGTAATGGGGGTAATGGGGGATGGTTTTGGGGTAATGGAGGATGGTTTGGGGGGTAATGGGGGATTGTTTGGGGTGTAAGGGGGGGGGATGGGGATTGGTTTGGGGTGTGTTGGGGGATTGTTTGGTGTGGGGTGTGAGTTGGGACAACACACCCCAAACCAATCCCCATTACCCCCCTTACACCCCAAACAATCCCACATTACCCCCCCTTACACCCCAAACAATCCCCCAACACACCCTAAACCAATCCCCATTACCCCCAAACAATCCCCCCAACACATCCCAAACCATCCCCATTACACCCCTAAACAATCCCACCCCAAACCATCCCCCCATTACCCTCACACCCCAAACAATCCCCAACACCCCAAATCAATTCCATTACCCCCTCCCCTACACCCAAACAATCCCCCATTACACCCCAAACAATCCCCATTACACCCCATTACCCCCCCAACAATCCCCCAACACACCCCATTACACCCCATTACACCCCATTACACCCCAAACCATCTAAACCATGCACAAACACCCCCTAAACCATGCACAAACAACCCCCAAACCATGTCCCAACACCCCTCATACAGCCGGTACAGGCTGGCCTGTACCGATTGCAGGTGGTACAGGCGGGCCTGTACCGGTGGCGGGCTCATACCGCGGGGGGGTCATGCCAATCGGTACAGGCGGGCCTGTACCAGTGGAATCGGTACAGGCGGGCCTGTACCAGTGATATCGGTACAGGCGGGCCTGTACCGAAATCGGCCGGTATATACCAGCGGCGGGCTCATCTCGTAACATGTATATCTACCTTGGTTTTGGCCAAAGCAACGTGACAAGAACCAAAGGGTGTCACGTGCGGCCTTGGTAAATTGTTTTATACCAACGTTGCCCGTATACGGGAAGCCAGTTCATTATGTGCTACGTCTGAACATCCGCATCTTATGTTGCAGACTGGTGCCGTGGTGGCGGTGAGCTGGCTGATTGGAGAGAACGCCTCGCTCATTTACGCCCTTGTGGTCTCAGCCTCCGCCATCCTCGTGCACCAGCGATACTCCCCGTACAAGAACGATGCGCTCGACGAGCTGCAATTGGCAATCCTTTGGTGAGGGCCCGCGCGGATCCCACAGATATTGGACGAAGGCTAAGTACTGTGGTATCTTTGGACAGTGAGGCTATCGTTAAACGTATACCGCAACGTGATCTTAAAATCAAGTTCATGTCATTTACTAAAATCAATTTTGACATTAGATTTCACTTGAAGATGAATCGGCAATTTCATCAGAGATATTGAAAACTGTGCTTTACATTTCACATTTGATATTATTTCAGGCTTTACAAAAAAGCAAAAAAAACACAATTTTCTGCATTCTTCAAATTACTTAGATTTGGCATGTCATAGGCGGCAGGGCACAAGTCGTTGAATGCAAGTCGACTACAGTACAGCGCTGGTAATCTACTTGGTCCCAGACTTTCCTTTGGCTACAGGTTTCACCTTAGCCACATTCTGTTCAAATTGGAGTGCAACAGAATTTTTGTGGTTTCAGACTTTCAGAATCCGTGACTCCTGCTGCAGTAGAGCCGAATGACACATGTAGCTCCGTGACACAAACAGGATGTACAAGTAGCCACGAAGCGACACGCCTGTTCAGCTCTGTTCCTTTTGCTCTTGCAAACAGGAACTTCACGGGTACCTACGGTACTCTGTGAGGCACACTGCAAATCCGATTTTGTAATTTTCTTCACCTGTTTCACCGGTAAAACAGTAGAGTAGGTAGTGACTAGACCACTTGGTTGTACGACGGCGATCGAACGACGACAGGAGATCTGACAGAGAAGTCCCGGGGACGGCGTTACGACTTCAAACGACGGCTTCACAGCGGCTACGACCGTACGATTGACTTCACTGTTACTCCTCTGAGGGAGAGAGAATGGCTGGTTCTTCGAAGGGCAAGTCTACAGAGGAATTCCCTCCCCTCCCGGGGAAGCCGGACATCGGGCAGGCTTCCCCTTCCCCGGCAGCACCGTCCACTCAGGACGTGCTGTTACAACAAATTCTGACGATGCAAAAGCAGCAAGGGGAGCTGCTTGAGATGCAGAGGCAGCAGGCAGAGGATCATCGACTGCTGCGTGCTGAGCTTCAACGTCAAGCACAAATCAACGTTGAGCTGGAGGCGAAGGTGGCAGCGAAGCCTGGGACTTCTGACCCGGAATCCGCAGCCAAGACCGCCGAGCAACTTCTGGAGAGAAGGAAGAAGCTGGACTACGTGCCAGCAGCCTCCGTCAACCCGTTCCCACCGCGGCCGGCGACACTGACAACGAGGATGCCGCAGTTGTACGACCTGCACGGCAGCAAGACGTACGACGCGCTCTCCAAGAAGTCCAACTCTTCGATGAAGTACGAGTGCATGGTTCTGGCTCCAGCGCTGTCTTATTTGCACGACGTGGTGAACGCGTGCAACCAGACGTTGGACGTGAACGAAGACTCCGGATTGACGCTGAGAGAATGGCAGAAACACTTCCACGAGGTTACCAACTCGGTCCACGGCGTGTACGCGTTGCTTTGCAACCGTTGGACGATGCTGGAACTGCGCGGGCAGCTGGAGCAGGAGCCTGGTTCTTCGCAGCGTGGAGGATCAGACGCTCTACGCGCAAAGCTGCAGTTCGTGGAGGACAGGGTCTACCAGGCAGCAGACGGCGTGGTGGCGGACGAGGTGTTGCAGCAGTGGCTGAACGACTTCGACAAGAACCGCGGCAGGGCGATGCTGAACCTTACGTCGAAGAACGCAGCGAGCGCGGAAACGCGGGTTGTGAAAGATCCACGGGACCGCGACCGCTGGAAGGAGCGTAAGAACAAGGAAGAGAAGGACGGTAAGAAGCCTACCGACAAAGGCGGCAAGGGCCGGGGCGGAAAGCCCGCGGCCGATGTGTGATGTGCGTGCCGCCACCCCGTCCAGCGCAACAGCCCTCTCCGGGCGCTGGACGGGGGAAACTCACCGTGCAACAGCAGGTGAGACAGCGGAGGGGAGCATGGCGCGCGGCGGGCGCCAGTTCCGAGGTGATGCAATGGATTACTCACGGGGTGAAGTTGAGGTGGAAGCGCAAGCCTCCGCCTCCGTTCGACCACGGGGTGTCACTGAGGGATGCTACGCGGCAGCAGCAGGTGTGGCTGGACGCGGAGAAGGAGAGGCTGCTGGAGAACGGTGCCTGGACGAGAGCGACGAGAAGATCTCATGTTTCTCGCGCTTTTTTAGTGCCAAAACCGGGTACGAACAAGTGGAGACTGGTGGTGGACTTCCGATGGCTGAACCAGTGGTGTGTGAAAAATCGTGTGAAGATGGAGACGCTGAAGAAACTAAGGAGACTGGCGAAACCGGGCGACTGGTGCTTCAGCTTCGACCTCCAGGACGGTTTTCACGCGCTGGGGATCCACCCGGACTTCCAGAAGTTCATGCAGTTCGACCTGCAAGGGGACCTGCTTCAATGTTCAGCGATGCCGTTCGGATGGAGCGACGCTCCGAGAGTTTTCTGCAAGTTTGTACGCGTGATGGTGGAGGCTTTGCGTTCTCCACAGGCAGCGGAGGATCGCAGAGAAATCAAGAGACTGCGGGACGGTTCCGCAGTACGACAGCGATGGTCAGTCCGTCGCAGGACCGGTGGTGCTGACGGGGACGCGAACCGTCACAGCGGAATGCGAGTACTACCGTACATGGACGATTTTCTGGTGCTGGTCGACTCTCAGCGAGAAGGCTTTCTGCGTCGAGAAAAAGTTCAACTGGTGCTTCATCGACTTGGCCTACGGCGGAACAAGAAGAAGGGCCAATAGGAGCCTACGCAGGTGGTGGAGCACCTCGGGCTGGAGGTGGACCTGAAGCTGGGACAATTCCGTGTGACAGAACGACGGGTGCACAAAATCCACACCAAGGCGAAGGAGATCCTGTGCGACGCAGCGAGAAATCGGAGGTGGATTCCTGCCAGGAGACTGGCGTCCTTCACGGGACTCTGCCAATCCGTGTACTTGGCAGTACCAGCGGCGCGGCTCTACCTACGGGAGCTCTACTTCGTGCTGGCGGAGAAACGCAGCTGGGGAGCGAAGGTAAAAATCTCGCGTTCAGCTCGGGGGGACTTAGAATGGTGGTCCAGGCTGCCTGTGATGAGCAGGTGGAACGGGCGCAAGATCTGGAGATCCCCGACGAGAGCGAAGGTGCACACGGACTCTTCGATGACAGCGTGGGGAGGAGTGCTGAACCTGAAGTTCCCCGCGCGAGGTTTCTGGCCAGACGAGATGCGCTGCTGGCACATTACACACCTGGAGCTGGAGGCCGTGTACAAGACCGTACAGGCGTTCCTGCAGGAGCTGGAGGGCAAGGTCGTACGGCTCTACTGCGACAACCAGGCGGTGGTGGCGATGCTGTCACACTTCACCTCCAGGAACCCGGACCTGATGAGGAGAATGAGGAGACTCTGGCTGCTACTGGATCTGCACGACATCGAGTTGCAGGCTCGGTACATCCGCAGCGAGGCCAACGTGTGGGCCGACAACCTTTCGCGTTGCGAGGATTTGGACGACTGGCGGCTGAATCGGGACTGGTTTGTGTGGGCCAACAAGCAGTGGGGGCCCTACACAGTCGACCGGTTCGCTTCCGAGATCTCCGCGCAGCTTCCTCGGTACTACGCTGCGTGGAAAGACCCGAAGTGCGAAGGTGTGGACTCTCTGACGTACGACTGGCGGGGGGAGAACAATTGGGTGAACCCCCCGTGGGCGCTGCTGGACGAGGTGGCGCACAAGCTGCGGGAGGAGGGGGCCGCTGCTACGGTGGTGGCTCCGTACTGGCCGGGACAGTCCTGGTTCAGAGAGCTGGAAGCCCTGGCCACCGAGGTGGTGATCATGCCACGGCGCAGGGACCTGTTCACTCCGAGCAGGCTGGGAGGGTCCGAGCTGCTCGGGCCCTCGAAATGGGACGCTGTGATGTTCTTCATCGAGGCGCGCCCGTGAGTTACTACGCTGCTGAAGTACGAAGAAGCTCTGCTACGAGTACGACAGCAAGCAAGGTGACCGTGGGTACAAGAATCGAGGTGTTCTGGAAGGACGATGAGTGCTTCTACCCGGGTGTGGTGAATGAGTTCAACGAGGACGGGAAGGCGCACGTGCTGTACGACGACAGCGACGAGGAGACGCTAGACTTGTCCGAAGAGAACTTCAAAATCATCAACAGCACGGACGAGACAACAGACGCGGACGGCGAGAACACCGAGCGGAGCAGCGGAGGCAACTACGAAGAGTACAAGCGCGGTGGTGTTGTACAAAATTTCCTCACGCGCTCACTTTGTGAGCGGTGGAGGGGTGAGTTGGGACCTTCCCGGCTCACCGAACTGGCGGTGTCGATGCAGAGAAAGGCACGGCTGGACACGACGAAGGACAACTATGGACCGAAGGCACGGCGATTCATTTTATTTTGTGAGCGTGACCAACGGCCGTGGCTGCCAGCGTCGGAGGCGACTGTGTTGCTGTACATCGCCTCTCTGTTGGAGGACGGGAACATCCAGTCGGCATCCTTACAGCCGTACCTGTCCGCCATCAACAACTACCACGAGGACCTTGGTTTCCCTGGACCAGCGAAGGGGCGTTCTGTGACCCGAGCTGTGAAGGGGATGGCGACCATCCAGGCGGAGCTGGCGGTGCAGGAGGAGAACATCGAGACCCAGCGGACGTGGCTGCCGGCGGCACACGTACGACGTGTGCACGAAGCAGCGCTGAAGTTGAATCCGAGATCGCCTGAGGAGCTACAGCTACTGCGAGCCTTTACCTACGTGGTTGTGGCCTTCGTGACCTTCGGCAGACCGGACACGGGGACCTCGTTGTCACGGCAGCACGTTCATTGTGGCGACGATGAGTTCTCAGTGGTGCTACTGAAGGAGAAGGGACGGCGACACCATCGAGTAAAGCGACGCCTGACAATCCCCTGGAAGGGGGTGGCTCTGTTGAAGGAGCTGATCGAGCGCTGGGAGTTCCACCGTGACACAGCTTGGAACAGTTCTGAGAAGACTCAACCTGACGCCTACTGGCTGCTACCCGAGGACCCGAAGAACTTCAAGGCTTCCGTGGCAAATGACTGGATTGGTCTAGCTCTCAGCGAGCTGGACTGCAGACCTCCTGAAGGAGGTCACTTTTCTGCACACAGCACCCGGAAGGGTGCCACGACGTGTGCTCGAGCTGTGGGTGTTACAATGGAGAAAGTGTGCTTCCTGGGAGGCTGGTCACAGTTCTCTTCGGCAGTGCAACACTACATCGACCCGACAGCTCTGAGGGACGCAGACATGGACTACTACTTCGCTTGGTTAACATGGTCACAGTGACAGAGATCAGATTTCTTTTGTGTGCCTCACAGTTTCATCTTTGGTTTCATGGCAAATGAGGATTCGAGCAAAAGAGAAATGTTCAAATTGGAGTGCAACAGAATTTTTGTGGTTTCAGACTTTCAGAATCCGTGACTCCTGCTGCAGTAGAGCCGAATGACACATGTAGCTCCGTGACACAAACAGGATGTACAAGTAGCCACGAAGCGACACGCCTGTTCAGCTCTGTTCCTTTTGCTCTTCCCACCGCTCCCGACCCAGAGGACTCTTTCCTTTTGGTGACGTGCACAGACAGTCTGGACATCTCATCAAAAACATGAATTTAGAAAGCATGTAAAAAGCACAAAATGCATTTTAAACACTTTACAAAATCATTTTAGTGAAATGTATTGCAATGCCTGCCTTTGGCAAATGAGGATTCGAGCAAAAGAGAAATCCTTCAAACTTACAGTTGTAGCCACGATGTAGTGAAGGAGAATGTGGTTTTGGCGAAACCTGTAGCCAAAGGAAAGTCTGGGACCAAGTAGATAGCCAGCGTTGTACTGTAGTCGACTTGCCATCAACGACTTGTGCCCTGCCGCCTATGACATGCCAAATCTAAGTAATTTAGAGAATGCAGAAAATTGTGTTTTTTTGCTTTTTTGTAAAGCCTGAAATGATATTAAATGTGAAATGTAAAGCACAGTTTTCAATATCCCTGATGAAATTGCCGATTCATCTTCAAGTGAAATCTAATGTCAAAATTGATTTTAGTAAATGACACGAACTTGATTTTAAGATCACGTTGCGGTATACGATTAACGATAGCCTCACTGTCCAAAGATACCACAGTACTTAGCCTTCGTCCAATGTATTTCACAAGTGGAAGTAACGCCGCCAGGGCGCCGAGGAGAGCCCGTTGGCCCACGCTCAATATTGGTGGCCTGAGCTTGGTTGGTGTGCCTCGTATTATATGGTATGTGGACTTTGAGTCATGCTCCATGGCTACTATATTGCTGCGGAGCTCTGACCAGGCTGCAGCATATGCCTGTGTGAATGGTGTCGTGTGGGTGGAGGGGGGATGATGCGGCAGCAACCAATTCTGCCTTCACCTGATGATCATCGTGGTGAAGCTAGACAATAAGAACTCCCAAATTCTCGGCATCGTTGTTATGGTACTGCAGGCCGTCCTACTGACATATGCAATGACTCTCATCGTGCCGGCCTTCCCTCCTGTGTTTGCAGCACTGTGGTCGGTATCGACCGCTGCGCGCAGCATGGTGACGGAACAATTCACAATCGGTCTTCCCAAGGGCTCTCATTGCTTCGATAGAAGGAGGGCACCCGAAGTCCTGGAACCAGATAGGGATATGGTGGACAACCCCTTAAGCCTTGTGGGCCCTGGTGACGCCGAGGCCGTCTCCTCTTTTGAGAACAGCGTTCATGCTGAGCCGCTCAATTCATGCGGCTCAAAAGACTCCGACCTCAAGAGAGGGGATTCCTCTGCAGAGATCGTAACCTCCCAATTCGAATTTGACAGCCTTGTAACCGCAGAGAACTTCATCTTTACAGAATCTGCGGGTGCTGACTGGGAGGAACATGGAGGCTACGCACCGCGTATTTAATGCTACAATCTAAACGGCTCGGTTTGTAGACAATACCACAGATACTTGATCTCATGTGCAAATGAAACCCAGGAAAATGGCAGATATAAGTACTTGTTCTGTGGCATGTGCCGTATGCGACACAATCGGCTAGAACAGAGACTCGCATAGAATCGTGGACCATGTGAGCATCGGATAGGTTTATGTATTAACAAATTTGTTTATTGTACAATGTTAAAAGAAGATTGCTGTGTTGCATCATGTAGTTAGATGCACACTGCAGATGTATTCGCTATGTGAAGTATGGGAGGTTCCCCTTTGACATTTGGAATGTGATACAATAAAAACGGGTATTCGTGTAGGAACACACAGCAGGTGTGTCTTCAGTATTCAAGATGATAAAGTGGACGACACACTTTCGGTGAGGCATCCCTAAAAAGTACAAAACGTGCATTGATGTAAGGCCTCGTGCAATGTAACGGTCGATTCCGCGACTGCACATGTATTTGCATGCGTGTGGCAGGAGACCAAGCGAGAAACTCCACTATGTCCGCTTGCCAGTTGTGAGCACTTCAAGTGGAGCAGCGATGTGGAGCTACGAGCCTCCGTTCAATCCCGAACCTCTGACCGCAGCAATGCTAGGAGCGATCCCGAAGTCCGATTTCAAGGGTCTTGGCAATATATCATGGTCACGCCCGATGGAAGACTTGTTCGCTGGGAGCGTAAGAGAGGTTCTGGATGGTTCCTCGATGACGCCATTAAGGGGAATGAGTTTGTCGCGCCCTTCGACTCGAAGGTTTCCTGACGGTATCCTCTACTTTTTGTGGCCATAATGGTTTGTTTTGGTCGCCAAGCAGAATGTTCGGGTTGGGTGCAGAATTGTCAGGTTGGTTGCAGAATTTTCCGGGAGGAAATTATCCGAACCCTTAGAAATTCCATTTTAGTTCTTGTTCTGCCAGGTTTTCTCAGGAAATTCTGCATCGCCATCGCCATCGAAAATTTGTCGCCACCGGGGTGATTTTTTGAAAATGGCCGACGGCGACAAATTTTCTTGTTTCATAGAAGAAGCAAGTGAAATTTTGTCGTGATGTTGTACAGGCACAATGACCCATGGCGACAAATTTTCACCTGCTTCTTCTATGGAACAAGAAATTTTGTCACCAGTGCATGTATGGCGACACATTTTCAAACTCTCTCATTTTGTCGCCATATAAACGACAAAATTTCCCTTTTCATGGCGACAATTTTCCCTCCGTTGGGACGTTTTGTTTCATGGCGACAAATTTCCCTCCGTGAGACTTTTGTCGTGGCGACAAAATTTCCCTCGTGGCGACAAAAAAGCCCCTGGCGACGTAAAACCCCCGCGTGGCGACAACTTTTCCACCTTACCTTTCCTGACCCCGAGCCTGACTGGATTGGGTTTCCCTAGTATGGACGCAAGTATGGTATCTGCCCCCCTGGACAAAGGCGGGCAGCAAGTCACCGTGACAGTGATGATCCTGATGGTCGCGACATCAATTGTGGAGATTGTGGAGAGACTGCTGCTGGAACAACATCTTCCAGGGAGCTCATTGACCTTAGTGATAACGATGCCGATGATGCTGAGGATGATGATGATGATGAGCCCTTCGATAACAAGTCTGCGATCTTAGCTACTCAAGAAAACCACGAGGAGATGAAGCAGAAAGGCATGCACATTGTACTTTACGGACATGTAATGGTATGGGCGCCTAATTCGTATAAATCTCTGCTCATAAGATCCTGTGAGGCCGAGATGTCCGTACAGCAGGCATCTCACTTTTCGCAAACCCGTGTGAGGCGTGCACCTCTCTCCGAGCCGCGGGCGCAAAAATAGATTTTTTTTTTAATGTATTTTTTCTACTAACTGTGCTCGCAGGGCTTCAAGACAACGGTAACAATGGCAATGAGACGACACAGGTGAGACATGAGGTGCGCCACCCCGTACTTGCAGTGCGTGAAACTCCCCTGTCCGTATTTGTAGCGCCGTATTTCACATGTAGTGCTCTAAACCCCCGTCAAAGCAAGCCAGACACAAGCCGTTCAGCCACCGAAAAACCTAAGAAAGCCAACATGAAAGCCGGCAATGTGCGCAAATTCGGAGAAAGAAGTCCCCAGCAAGTGGGGCAAGAAGAAAAATCAGGAAGACACGTGGAGTACAGCCGAGGATCAGCCGACCAGGCAAACACCGAAGAGTTCAATAAAGAAATCAGCGAGCACGTCGCTAGGAAGACAAACGCGTACCCAGGCGGAGCCACAATGCCAGACCTCTGCGACACACACGGCGAAGACATGACAAAACTAATTGAGGCCGCCGGTGCAGCGGACGCTGACATGACGGCGCTGGAGGCAGTGGCTGAATACATGGCCACGGTCTACGAGGACTCGCGGACAGTGAAATGCCAAAGAGGCTTCCCGCTGGAGACCATATACGGGGTCCCGGGCGGGCACGGGAAAACCCATTACCAGCGTGTCGTGAACTGTACTGACCTGCTGCCAGACGAGCAGGACGGAATGGGTATGCACGCGAGGGGGCCCCAAGTAACGGTGGGGCCCTTCCGCGAAGAGCGGAAAACTGCAATCCTGTACATCGGCCACCTTGAGTCCGCAATCAGATACTTCCACAACCTCCCTGAGAGCACCCCAGTTCTATGCAGCGGTCAAACGCAACTGCGCTGGTACGCCGACAAGGTGGCCGAGTTCCATCTGACCTTTGAGAAGAGCGAATATGCCATCGCTGCGCTGGCGACCTCACTGGTACATCTCCCTCTGCACTGTGTACCGCTGGGGTCTGACGACTTCCAGGTGACGGACGTTTGCATCCCGAGGGTAAGAGTCTTTCATCCGAGACAAACCAGAACGGGAAACGCGGAGCGCCAACTCCACGTGATAAGTGAGCAGCTGCGTGGGCACACGACCAAAGACCTGGAAAAGCAACTACGTGGTATGGCTTTCATCGAGTCAGCAATCAAGGGGGCGCGGGGGCTACCAGCATATATGGAAAAAATCACGAACAGCATCCGACTGGTAGCAGTCACTGAGGAAGCGGCCGACAACATCGAGTCGAAAGCGCTGGCCTTTCCAGGTCTTACGGAATATTCGGTTCAGCGAATAAGGCCATCGCTCATGAACAGAAACGAGGACGAAACCGAAATAATAGTGGTGGACAAGGGAAGCTCCATCAACGTGGCCACCGATCTCCCGGACTTGGTCAGCGCCATCCGGGAAATATTCACGCAGGCGGGCCTAGGGGAGGAAGGTGAGCATCTAAAACAACTCCCAGCGACAACGGTGAGGCCAGGCACTGACCCAGAAAAGCCCGGGACATACATGCGTATGAGGGTGACGAGAGGCGGTAATCTCTTTACCGGACTGGCGAGCGAGGCTGCTTACGAGTGGCTGGGGAAACAGGACCGACACACGGTTCGGTTCTCCCTCCCCAGCAAAAATCGCTTCTACCTACTTCAGCACTCGGACTTCTCGCGCACTGCAGACAAGTTCAAGGGCAAAAGACGACAGGCAGCGCCATCAGCCTGGGGGACGGGCCAGACGGAGGCCGTCGTACAAGCGCTGGAAGACAAGCTCACCTGCCAGTGGGCAAACGTCGTGAAGGGTGGAGCGGCTGGTGACGAAGAGATCCTCAAGCTCCGCAACGCCGTCGAGAAACTTGAGGACACCTGTAAAAACGGCTTCACAGAGAGCGTGCAGGCTACGAATCAGGTCTCCAGCAAGGTGGACGGGGTCAACGCCTCTGTGATCGACCTCACCGAAGAGACCCGCAGCTTCAACACCAAGCATCTCGGGATAGCGAGCGACATCCTCGAGTCTTTCAGTAACTCGAACAAGGCCTTGGCCAAGCTACTGAAGAGCCACCGCACCCCCGAGCCAGCCAAGAAGGTCCTTCGCCGGCCCCGTGAGGCCACATCCGACAGTGAGCCAAATATGGAAATCGACGAGGATACCCGAGCAGAGTTTAGACGTCTGCAAAGAGCACGGGTAAGTTCTTCCTTCTGTGAAAAATCATCCTCACAAGATAAGAAACCCCTCGCATATGGCGCTGGAGGTAAAAGCCTGACAGTAAAAAATCTGACTGGTAAACTCGGGCACCACTGCCGAAATCAAGCCCAAGGCAATAAGAGGAACCTCACCACGTGCATCACAGTGCCCGTGGTGCACATACAACAACAGAATAGGGAAAATCAGCTGAGTAAGAACGGGCGGGCCTCCTGTTTGTATCACAGGAAAAATCAGACGAGAGGAAGAAGCTGGAAGAGCCACGCTCGAGCCGCAGCCAACGCACAAGGACCTAGCAAGCATAGCCAGAAAAAGGCAATACCCTGTGTAGGCCCTGACAGCCTTAGGACTGGACAAATCCCTGAGTACCAGAAAATCCTGGTCAACAAACAAAAACTTAAAGTAAAAAGTAATCTTGCTAAAGCCTGCCTTCCTGTCAGTGACAACACATTGTACCCGTACTCCTGCGCTGGGCTGATCGGAACCCCGGCTACAGGGCCCACGGCCAGTCATAGGTATGAAAGGGTGTGTGATAAAAACAGCACCAACTGCCACTGCACTGCCAGCACGGTAGCAGCATCGAACTCAAGGAACCATAAGGCAAGAGTAGGCAAACCTGAAACCAGGGTTGCAGAAAATGATGCAAGGCATACATATGAGGTATTAAGCAACAACAGTTGCAATAGGACACACTCTGAAATAGTAAACAAAACCAAAGTAACAAATAGGACACCCGAGGCGAGTGCTCCAGGCACGGGAAAGATATGCAAAAGGGAACATATTAAAGAAAGCCCACTAAAACAAGGGAGAAACCCTAAGCCCACCCTAGGCAAAGTAAACACCAAAAAGCCCCAGAGGGTAATGACAACGGACAGCCCTATAGGAAAGTTACTGGGGGGACTTTACCACACATGGACAGGCAATATGCACACTCCCAGAGGAAACTGGCGACTTATGATGTTTAGCGAATTGCTCCAGGAGCTCTACGTTAAAATGCGAAGTTTTGTAAAAACAACTCCAGCGGAGCAATATTTCAAGGGGACACCCAAGAATCATGCACAAAGACATATTGGGAAGAGCGGAGCTCAGATATGCGGCAAAAAGGACGGGAGGAGGCTGCATGCATATGTAACGCGTAACAAGGAGGACAGTGCGGAGACAGAAAAACATGAACGCTGGCAGAACGACAGGGATACTGGCTACAAAAGTAACCCACAAGCTACACTGAAAGGGAAGCGGCTGATTAAAACAAACTGCATAACTATATACAGGAAAATGAGGGGAACCCCTAACCTGGAGGGGGCATACCTACAGGAAAAAGGGGGGAATAGGGGCACATGACGGCAAAATTGGACAGAAATATTTTGCAGAATGCCTACAAATGGTAAAATGCGGAGGTGACATGAAAATAAGCATGAACGGACGACATTGGACATTTAGCGAATTGCTCCAGGAGCTCTACGTAAAAATACGAAGTTTTGTAAAAACGACCCAAATGGACAAATATTTTGAGGGGACACCCAAAGGATATACACAACCAAATATTAAGGAAAACGGAGCTCAGATATGCAGTAAGGAGGATGTGAGGAGACTGCAGGCGTATGTAACGCGTAACGAGGGAGGCAATACGGGGGGAGGAACACGCAAACAAAGGAGATGCGCGGTGAATAATTACCATAAAAACAACTCACGAGGCATACTAAAAAGTAGGGGGCCGATTAAAACAAACTGCGCGGGTATACACGTGAAAATAAGAAGAAACCCTAACCCTGAGGAGGCATACCTACGAGATGCAAGGGGAACATCAGCACATAAAGACAAAACTGGGAAAAAATATTTTGCACGAAGGTTGCAAATGGTAGGATGCGAATGGGACGAAAAAATAAATATGAACGGACGACATTGGACATTAAGCGAATTGTGCTGGGAACAATTCGTAAAAAATCGAAGTTTTGCAAAAATGGACCCCGGGTCGAATTATTTTCAGGAGGTACCCCGGTGGGGCACACAGCAACATAGGAAAAGGGGCGAGCCCCAAGAAAGCAGCAAGGCGAGCACGAGAAGGCCACACACATGTGTAACGCGTAACAAGGAAAGCCACACGAAGAGGGAAGAATGGGGCAAACCGAAACGGGAGAAGGAAACCGATGAAATAAATGACCCACAAAGTGGACGAAAGGTGTCAAGGTTATGACCGATGACACATGTGTCATACATGTCATACCTGTCATACCTGTCAGACATGTCATACCATGTCATGTCATGTCGAGTCATGTCATATATTATAATGACAGACAGTCGTCAGTACGGTCGACTATGACTGTACATGTCATCGAGATGATAAGTCACATCATCTGTCATTTATTCAAGGAAAGACTTGAATGACACCTGTCATCGAGAGGCCGTATGTCGGACTCGAGAATGGCGAAGCAAGATGCTATCTTGAAGTACCGAACAGTTCGGAGAAGAAATCATCTTCGCTTCTAGCATGTGCGGAACAAGCATGCGAGTATCATATGGCGAACGCATCATTCGTTCTGCCGATACTAGTCGTTCAACCAATGCCTCGGGTTCACAACCCAATAGCGGTACCATCTGTGAGATGGGAGGCATTCGGTATAGATGAGATAGCGTTGTGCTACAGCAGTATCTTCGGACGAAGTCTGCACTCATCACCCGCTCATAAGCTGTGCGCGTGTTACTGTTCAATAACACCTGCACTATCTTATTATATCATATATATCTTAAGGTTCGCTTGTGCGTCCTTATCAGTTGGTATTCAATCGTCAAGGCGAGAAACGAGAACTCTAGTGTGAGTGCAGCATAGATATCAATAATTTTGTGTAATGCTCCTGCAACAGCTCTACGTGTAGGAAATCGGGCATTCTTCGACTTCATCGATCGGTTCCTTGTCATTTTCATGGATGATACTATTGTATACATTCCGGACTTTGACAGCCACGTGAGTCATGTCCGACAGTTTCTCCAGCGTTGCAGGGATCACCAGTTCTTCGTCAGGCCTTCCAAGGTGGAGTTGTTCGTCAGATCCATAGACTTTATCGGACATCACATCTCTGAAGCAGGCTTATCCATCATCGAAGACAGAATCCGAGCAGTCATGGCAATACAGCCTCCAATGTCTTATGGTCCTACCGTTGGAAAGCAGCCTCTACGCCGTATGGCTAAAGATGGCAAGTCATCCCTTCGGTCATTCTTGGGCATGGTCGGTCAATTTAGGAGATTCAAACCAAAGTTCTCCAAGATTGCCGAGCCGCTCAATCGTCTCCTTAAAGATAATGCAGAGTTTGTCTGGGAATCTGATCAGCAGCAGGCATTTGATAACCTCAAAAGTGCCATCTGCAATGCTCCAGTATTACAGCTTCCAGATCAGAAACTGCCATCTATTATGGAGGTCGATGGATCAGGCACACACGTTGGTCAAGTGATACTACAGGATCAAGGAAAAGGTATGAAGCCATGTGGCTATCACAGCGTCACTCTCTCCGATACACGGAGACGTTGGCCTATTCCTGAGATCGAGCTATTTGCCATTGTGGAGGGCTTCCGATTCTTTCGCCACATCTTGTTGGGAGCTCCTGAGACTATTGTACGCTCAGATCATCAGCCACTGGTTTATTTCCAGTCTAAATCCACACTAAGCCCCAAACAGGCGAGGTGGTTGGATGAGCTCTCCGAGTACAACTTCCGAATAGAGCACATCGCTGGCGAGAAGAACAAGGTTGCAGACGCACTCACTCGTATCTCTACACTCTTTGAACTCACTGATTGTCTGCAACATATAGACATCAGCGAGGTTCCAGTCATGCCATCTGCAGATCCTACATTCATTGCTCTTACATCTTCTTCATCAGCTCATCAGCTTCACGGCATCATTATATCCCAGTATGATCGTGACACATTTGCACAAACTATATTGGCTAAGCTGACATCATCGACTTCATCACAGTCAGTCAGCAGCTACGGCTTCGAGCTCATTCAGGGGTTGATCTATCGCAAGACCATATATGGCAGACAGCTGTACATTCCACCTACAGCCAAGGTCCCTACAGATGACGGTGAGATCACACAGCTTCGCCACATTCTCCTTCATGAGTGCCACTCAGCCACTATTTCTGGTCATGTAGGCAAAAATCGCATGCTTCATCTACTGTGTAGCCGATATTATTGGCCAGGAATGACGACGGCAGCCATCCAGTACATTCGGGAGTGCCCCGTTTGTCAACGCCAGAAAACGAGGCGACACAAATCTTATGGTCAGTCACATATACGATATTGTGTGCCTAAGACAAAATGGCTTGATGTATCTCTTGACTGGATTACTGACCTGCCTATCACCACTAATGGGCACGACAGTATATTTGTGGTAATGTGCCAATTCTCTCATCGCTGTCATCTCATTCCCTTCAGCATGACCTGGACAGCTCAGCATACTGCTTCTATATATATGCAGCATATCTTCAAGCTCCATGGTCTTCCGAGGAACATCATCTCAGATCGAGACCCCAGATTCACCTCTACATTCTGGCAAACACTGTGGAAATCTACTGGTACGAGATTGTCTATGACGTCTTCACACCATCCACAGTCGAATGCAGCCAATGAGAGGAGCCATGCCTTCATTGAGGATATCCTCAGGTACTTTTCAATTTGTTGATTCGATATTCACCATCCTCTGGTTTATAAACTGATTAGATGGTATTTTTTCATCCACAGGTGTTGTTGCAATGATACTTCAGCCAATTCGTGGGAGGACAAGTTGCCTCTGGTGGAGTTTGCAATTAACAACACAGTTTCTGCATCTACTGGTTATTCACCATTCTATCTCGACTCGATGGCGCAGCCACTTTCGCCTCATGACCTGGCAATCACTATTCCGCCAGAAGCTCCTGTTCCAATACAGAATGCTATTCGAGATCATTTTGACCAGTACTCGGCTGTACATGCCAATGCGGTAGACAACATTTCCCGAGCAGCAGAAATTAGCCAAGCCAGATTCAATAAGACTCACATGCCCCGGCAATATGCAGTAGGGCAGAAAGTTCTTTTACGGACCGAGTTTATCCAATGGACTGGTTTGACAGAGGCAGGCAGACACTTCAAGCAGCCATATATTGGGCCGTTTACTATATTCAAAGTGCTAAGCCATGGGCGTGCATACGAGTTAGATTTCGGAGACCTCGATATCCGTATCCATCCGGTACAGCCTGTATCCAGAATAGAGCTGTATAACGACTCGATCCAAGCACCTTTGCCTCTGCCACAGATGATCACCGAAGAAGGGCAACCACTGTTTGAGATATCACATATACTCTCAGATAAGATCACTAGAGGTGTCAAGTACTACTTAGTGCGATATGCAGGCTACGGCCCTGAGCATGACACCTGGGTCAAAGCCACAGAGCTGACCAATGCAGCAGACATAATAGCTGCCTATGAAGGCTAAACATTATATTAAGCCTGATGCCCTTACTTCTTGTAATATATACTAATACATGTCGATCATCTATACCTTGCTCTTAATGTTTTATCATTATGTTGCATAGAAGCGGGAAATTGATCCTTCCTTGCTAAAGGTGTAGTGAGCCTTGTACAAAATCATACCCTTGCACAGATACGCACACATGCGAGATATCATATCTGTGGATAAATAAAAACTGCTAAATGCTACCTTTGCCAAGACCGTGGTTAGTCATCGGATTTCTGTGGCCAGTCATCCGAAGCTACCGGAGACATCGACTGAGGTAGACGGAGTTGTGATCCTAAGTTATGCC
>LGRX02004053.1:0-41910 GCA_001247695.2 Cymbomonas tetramitiformis | reverse complement strand
GACCTGGCCTATGACACACCCGACGCATGACGACTTTCGAACTTTCGAAACTTTCGAACCCAAAAGTTCGAGAATGATGAGAGACCTGCCCTATAAGCAATTCTCAACACAGGACAAGATCGTAGAGCAAAACTTTTAAAATTCTGATATTCTGAGATCGAACGCTAAGCTCTTTCATGCAAGCCCAGATTTCCAACATGAAAATGTATGAAAACAGCAGTAAAACATATCCATCAAAATTGATATAATAACCACAAAATACGAATTATTGTGTACAAAAGCTGTGAGCAGAACTGTCTTAGCACTCTAGCACTGGCACGCGAACAGCCACCTAGTACTTGCGAAGCAAAACAATAATGAGTCCACTAGCCTGACCTACGGTCAGAGCTTACTTATATCTCAATGCTCTGTCACATTTCCCAAAACTGTAACGGGTTCTAGCCCTCAAATCTTCATCTGGCCAATGGAAAGTCATTATTCCATGCCAGCTCTAACAATGTTACCGTTTACCACATTCTGACTGACACGTCAGTGGCAAAGGAGTCACTGCCATCTTCATCTTATCATTCTCTAGTCTCCCGATAATGACCATATCTTCTCTGGCAGGTCTGCATCTCTCAGGCGGTCATCTTAGCAAAGCCTGTCACGCTGTCACCTCTGTCACGCGTGTCACCAGCTGGACAAACCCGTCGCGGTACCATCAGAAGCCGGCGTTTGTTACAGCTGTCGCAAACGCGTGTGTATGATGGTACGAATATTCTCGGAATCGAGCAACCTTAACACTCGCGGCTGGTCATAAGTTCGTCATTAACATTCACTGGTGCCGGTAACTGTTCAAGCAATTCTCAACACAGCACAAGATCGTAGAGCTACAAAATTTTAAAATTCTGATATTCTGAGATCGAACGCTAAGCTCTTTCATGCAAGCCCAGATTTCCAACATCCCCCATCTGTAGCTGCTGCGTGCAGTAGCACAGACTCAAATATGGGCTTGTTCAGCATACTGGGTCGTATCACCATCTGCCATGAACTTACCCAAACTGAAAGTGAACATACCAATGCCTTCACCTTCTCCACCCTGTAACATCCTGGCTCTGACCAGCGGATTCTTGAACACCAAGACCCACATACACCTGCGGCCAATAGGTCCATGTTCCAGATGCCCAATCATATGCAAGCGTCCCGTCTGACTCAATCGTCTGAAGTACGCAGCCCTGCTCTCGGTCATGTCTGTCAAGTAGTAAGATGGAACGTGGACACATGCCACCACACGACTGGCCATCACTGCCAATGGAAACGCGATATCCAGCGCTGCAAACCAAGGTGAAGTCACCACTGCGTCACAGACACCATACTTCTCCTTCCATATGCGATAGTTACCTGGCTGAAGTGCGTCATGCGCCTCAGACCAACCCAACTGAGAGTTCCAATCATTATTCATAAATCTCAGTTGCGGCCATTGCTCCACCATCACCTCACTGATGACCCCAGTACCTGCCCATGGGTCCCACACGCCATCGACGGACTTCCAGTCCACCTCTGTCGCCAAACGCCTCACCTCGGAGGGCACTGTGATGACCAGCTCAAGCCCCCACTGCAGTGCGCTAGCTTCTCTCACCTGAGCCTTGGTCATGTGTCTCAATTCTCCTCGCTTTTCAACTTCTTCTTCAGCCAAAGCAGGCACAAGAGGTGCATCCCTCAGCTGCCTTGCCATTGCCTTCTGTTCCCGATATTTCTTGCTCAGCACCGTGCGATGCCCCTCATTCCAGTGCCCTGGCATGAAGATCTGCACGGCCTCAGAGAGCTTGTCCTGTCTGCCCCAATCAATCTGATCTGGCATGTGAAGAAACATGTCCTCCTCATCCAACAGCATGTCCCTGGACGAGACGGCATGCCATGGCTGCGACTTACCTCCCTTCACCACACGACGAGGACCCACGTCTGCTGGAAGCAGGCGCATGTCCGAGGACAGCTTCTCGTTCAGCTGTTGTTCTTTAATTCCCAATCGGTCCTCCAGGGCCCAAGAGTTCTTGGTTTCCTGGGCTTGTACCTCAGCATTGGCGGCTTGCACCCTCGTGCCTAAGCACCCAGGACATAACCACTCGCCCTCTGGTACCTCATTCAATGCCGGGGTAAGACACCATAAATGGTACCCCTTGTTGCACGCGTCGCATAACAACATTTCTGCTTCTCCGTCCGTCTTCCTGCACACTTCACATGCAAGGTGTCTGCTGGGCACGGCTGCGCTGCAGTCATACTGGTCCTTCACCTGTAGGTGACATGGCGCGATGCTCTGCACAGTGCTCTTCTCTTTTAACTTGGTGGCGTCCTCAAGCACCACGACACCATCCCGCTGTATCTTGACCAGCTTCAAGATGGCGGACTTGGTTGCGACTTCCATGCCGCTGCGATGAGACCATCGATGTTCGGCAGGGCAGTCGTCATCTCCTTCTCGTACTCCGAACCCCAGAAGTCTTGGAACTTGAGGGTCCACTCGGGGTCCACTTCTGCGTCTTCAGTGTCCGCAGCAGGTTTGGCGTCCTCAGTGTCGACAGCCGTCGCTGCGAAGGCAGAAGTCGTATCACCTTGGGATTTCTCGGCCATCATGAGCCAGGCGGGTTGTATCCCCGGGTCATCGTTGCCACGCATCTTCTGCGTCTCCGCGTACACCAAGTACTTCTTCAACTGGGCGGGGGTCAGGAACACTTCGTCCACCAGTCCCGCACAAGCCGTGCCCTTTGGAGACTTATCTCCGGGTGCTTTCCCAGGAGAGCAACCTGTGATGGTGACGCGATCTCCAATCTTGCCACCGCGGGACTTCCTGAGGAAGGACACAGAACCGTTCCCCTCGTAGCCCAGGGTTACGGGGGAGTGACTGCGCAGCCATCTTCCGCCGAGGATAAGGTCCACTTGTATTCCCAGAGGTAGAATTCGAAGGGCAAGGGCGTTCTCCGTGTAGGTGCCCGTGGTGGTGTGCGTGTTGAACTTGGCGTACGCGGTGGCGCCTGTGATCTTTACAGATCCATCCGCTAAGGTGACTCGCATCTCGGAGCCAGCTCGTGTCGCGAGGCCACACCGTTTAGCACTCTGCTCCGAGATGAAGTTGTTAGAAGCTCCCGAGTCAATCAGCACCTTGACCGTGTGCCCTCTGAGGGTCGCATATAACACCAGCAGCAGCGGTCCTTCTTCGTCATGCGCCGCTGCGAGAGTACCCTCAATGTCGGTCTTCCACTGAACTCCCCCATCCGTGCGTATGCTTTTGCACTTGAGGTTGGGGAGAAGGTTGTCCGAGGCGTCGCGGCACTCCTTCGACGTTTGCCTACACGCGGCGTAGAACTCCTCATCCAGCAAGTCGATATCTTCAGTCGGATGGCTGACGAGGTTGTCTGCGCTCGCTGTCAGCAGGGCGCCCGTTGAATGGGGAAACGACCTCTGGGGTTTTCCATGAACCAGTGTTTTGGCTCCAGGTAGTCGATGATCTGCAATGTTCGTCGCACGATTTTGTCAGCCTGAGGAAGATCAAGGGGTCCTCCAGTGGTGCGCGCTTGACTGTACTGTCTACAGGGGGGGCTTGCCCAAACGACATCGAAGAACCCAGGCGGGTATTGCTTGTAGTCCCACTGTAGGATGTCTTGCACATGAGTGGGATGCCAGATGTGCTCGGAGTCGAGGGTCACCACTGAAGCGGTGGGGAAGCAATTTAGGAATTCTCTTTCCACTGAACCGGTGCCGCTGAAAAGTACAAGAATTCTGGGCATGCGGGTTGCTTCCGTCTGGATCGCCAGTAGCTCTGTCACCAGCGCCAACGACCCGTCTTCCGTGCGTTCTTGACGCTCCCACGGCAGAGGGGTATCATGTTCCATCTGTTCGAGCTGGTCCAGTTCATCGCAGGGATTGGTGATGAGGTGGGCCAGTGTCATCCCAGCTTGAGCAGAGTGACGGCCACGTTGCTCACGTCGCCGAGTGGCTTCGTCGCGAACTTGTGCTTCCATGCGCAGCCTCGCTTGCTCGAATTCACGAAGTTGTTGAAGTGGGCCTCCGCGTTCGAGTTTGTCACGGGTCCTCCATTGGTCGTGGGCTTTGGTGTAGCCTGTCCAGCGAACTTTCCATTCTTCCACCTCTTTTCCTCGAACAGACCGCACTCGACGTGCGAGGATGCGCTCAACGTGTGCTTCCTTCTGACCGTCCACTACCACCTCTTCAGGTACTGCCAAGTGATCGCGCGCGGCGAAAGCGTCTTGACCGCTGGTGTACGGCTTGAGGCGGTGTTGAGCGAACACGTCGTGTATCCGCCAGTGAGGAGGGAGGCGTAGGCGGTAGGCTACTGGAGCTCCCCTGTCGGCCTCTGGCATGGTCATTTGCATATCACTGAAAAAGCGTTCGGTCACAGGGACTGGTCCATGCCAGCGTTTGGTCAACTTCCTACAGATGGAGCGATCCATTACCTTCTCTGTAAGATGTTTCGCTTCTATCCAGACCAGATCTCCAACAGCATACTCCCGCTGTCCGTGCCTGCGATCAAACTGCTCGCGCTGTCGTTGTTGAGCCAGCTCCAACCGCTGTCTGGCGTCCCGCAGCTGCGACGAAAGTTTCGCGGCCACTTCGTGTGCGGTACCTACTCCCCCTGTTCGTCGTCCAGCGGTGGACTGCGCGGCCTCCAGGAAAAGGTCTAACTGCGACAGCGGCGAGAACCCAAACACCAGCTCAAATGGTGTGAAGCCAGTAGATTCACTTCTGGAGTCATTGATTGCGAACTCCACGTTAGTGGTGAACAAGTCCCAGTCCTCCACATTAGCGTCCACGAAGGACCTGAGCATGTCTTCAATGACTCTATTGCTGTGTTCCGCCTGCCCGTCAGACCGAGGGTTGTACGGCGTGGTGCGAGCCACTTTTACACCCATGAGCCTCATAAGTTCCTGCCAGAAGGCATCCTGAAACCGCGGGTCACGGTCAGAGACGATTTTCATAGGTGCGCCATGCAAGCGCCACACCGAGTCAAAGTAGATTCTGGCCACCACGGCTGCAGAGCTGTCGCCGAAGTTCATCGGTATGACGTGGACCATCTTCGTCAGCTTGCACGTGAAGGCCGCAAAAGCGTCATTACCTCTCTCTGATACTGGCAAGCCGGTGACGAAGTCCACTGCGACATCTTGCCACGGTCTGTTCGGGATGCTGTGAGGATTTAGCAACCCATCTGGGTAAGTTCCTCGCGGTCTCACTGATTGGCATACCGCGCAGGATGCAACCCAGGTACCCACGTCCTCTGCAGCACCACGCCAATAAAAGCGTCGCAGCACTCTCTCCAGAGTTTTGTCTCTTCCAGTATGACCTGAGGACAATGACTCGTGAGCATGGCGAATCACTACCTCCCGAAGCGGAGAATCCTCCCCCAGCACCAACTGATATCTCCCTGCTGCAGTTCTCCAAACTACCTCACCCACCAGCCTGAAGTCCTGTAGGCATTGGTGTGGCGCTGCCTTCACCTTTTTCCGCAGCGAACGGAGTGACCCCTCTCGGGTGTACTCCGCCTTCAGCGCACGCAGGAACTTCGAGTCTGACTGCTGGGAGATCGTGTCTCTGAAGTCCGCTGCCTCACCCGCTCTTATCACAGCGGGGGTCGTTCGCGGATGTCTTACGCGTGCTGGCTGCGGTTTGGCGGGAGGAGCGTGCACTATCAAGACAGGCCAGCGAAGATCGAAGGCCTTTCCATCTGGGTTCTCGAAGAACTGATTGGGCTCGGCCTTGTCATCGTGGATAGGGACGACCTCCACGATCTGCATATTGGCCTTTCTGAATAGCTTACGCCACGCGGGGAGTTTGGACTGGTGATCTGGCAGGACGAAGACCGCAGAAGTGTTCTCCGGGTCCGCCTTCCATTCTGTGATGTACTTGTTCAGAATCGCCTCCACAGTAATGTGTTTGGAGTTGTATGGAGGGTTACACAAAACCCGGAGACCCCTCCATTTCTCAGAAAGGCAGTCTGTCCAGAATCGATCCGCCTGTCTGTTGCGGCCGCCAAGGTAGTCGCAGCAGGCGTCCACGTCGAATGGTCCAAACTTCTCGGTGTACTTCGAGGAGTACTCTGCGCGGACGCGCCAGTTCTGCGAGTCCTCCGGGAGGCGAGCTTGTCGCTTCTGTGGGGGAAGGATCGAGGGTGGAACTGACCGCTGGGGCGCCTTCTGCGGGGGTGGTGAGCTCGCTGGCGTCTTTTCAGTGGGCGCCGCCGATGTATCAGCCCGTGGTGCAGGCGTCTTCAGTGACACCGACTGTGGGGGTGCTGGGGTTGCAGAAGCTTTTCCAGCCCGTGACATGCTCCTCGTTATCCTTATCTGAGGTGGAGCTCGGTCAGGGGACTCGTGTGGAGTTTCTGTCGGCTTCGCGCCTTTGGCGTCAGGCCAGTCAGGCATGTCGAAGTCGAGGTCATCTCTCTTCGCCCCTTTATAGAGCTTCGGATTGACGAGGGCGATGGTCTCCCCCAGGTCCATGGCTTGCTCCGCCACGGAGAGGGTTTCCACTGCTGAAAGCCAGCAGTCGACCGTCTGGGCCCAGTGGGGATGAGCTGCGGGTGGTGAACTGGAGAAGCACTCAGACTCCAGCGTTGCCAGTGGGTCTTTCGGCAGGTCTGAGGTGGGGTCAATCACTCCTGCTTCCTTTAACCCTTCACGAACGTCCTTGTCTTTGAAGTCAGGTCTCCTGGACAGGGCGTCTGGTACCAGCAGTAGTGCCCCCTTGATGTACTCCATGCGCGGGACTCCCACCTCCACCAGATCCATATACCAGCGTGCCTGCCTGCGGCTGAGCTCTCTGGCTCTGCCAGGTTCCATCAGCCACTCAAGGGGACGGTGATCACCCTGGATGCGGAAGTTGGTAAAGATGAGGTAATGCCGCCAGGTGACGGTGGTACAGTGGTGCAGGGCGCCTAGTTCTCGCTCGCCGGTGTGGTAATTCTGCTCGGCGGCTGAGAACTGGCGGCTCTCGTACGCTATCACGCGCAAGCCAAGACCATCACCGATTGTCTTGCATCAGTACTCCCCCAAGGGCGATGCCGCTGGCGTCCGTCTGCACCACGAAAGGTGCTGTACCGTCTGCAGCACCCTTGATGTTGGGTAAGGCAAGTACTGGTGCTGAGGTGAGGGCCTTCTTCAGTTCCTCGAAGGCCCACTGCTGCATGGGACCCCACTCCCAGGGTACGTCCGACTTGGTCAGCCGGGTAAGGGGTTGGGCGATCTCGGAGAAGCAGTGAATGAATCTGCGGTAGTACCCCGCCAGGCCCAGGAACTGCCTGACGTGGGTAACCGTTTCCAGTTCGGGCCGGTCCCTCACTGCGGCCACCTTGTCATGTTGGGGTCTGCAGCCATCCGCGGAAATGCAGTGACCAAGGAACCGCAAGGATTTCTTCAACAGTTGGCACTTGGACCTCTTGAGGAAGACGCCCTTCTCCCTGCACGTCAGGAGCAGCTGCTTGACGTGCTCGTAGTGCTCAGCGGCGGTGTTGCTGAAAACGACCACGTCATCAATGAAGATTCGGACAAAGGGAAGATGACCCAGAGCCCGCTGCATTCGTCGCTGATATTGAGATGGCGAGTTCTGCAGTCCTTGTGGCATGACCAACCACTCATATGACCCCATCTGGGTGGTGAAGGCAGTCTTCTCGACATCTCCTGGAGCCATCGGGACCTGCCAGAAGCCATCCACCGCGTCGAACGAGGAGAAGAACTTCGCACCCTGCATCTCGTCGAACATCATCTGGATGTCCGGAAGGGGGTACTTGTCCTTTACTGTCTGACGATTGAGGAGTCGGTAATCGATCACCAGTCGCAGCTCCTTGGGGTTCCCTGGCTTGGGGACCATCAGGCAGGGAGCTGCGTAAGGACTGGACGAGGGTCGGATGTAGCCCTTGGACATCAAGGTCTCGACGCGCTCTCGGAGTTGGCGGAGTTCCTCTGCAGACTTCTTGTAGATGCGCTGGCAAGGCGGCCCCTTCTTGCTCAGCTCAGGGTCCAATTCACTCGTCACTCAGGTTGCAGGGTCAACCACCCGGCAGCCGATGTCACACTTCGGCTCAACGTTCAATTCCCGATCCGATCTCATTTCTAATTCCGATTCGTCATTCTCGATTCAGATGTTACATCGACGGACTGACACGATGACTGCCACACAGTACTGTCATACTGTCATACTGTCATACTGTCATACTGTCATAGCCCCGACATCTGATATTCGATTTCATTGTCTTTTCAACCCCGATGCGAATCTGACCATTCTTCGAGGGTCTGACTGAGTGCCACGATGACACCCCCCACAGTACTGTCATACTACTATAGTGTCATAGTGTCATAGTGTCATACTGTCATACCCCGGACATCTGGTACTCATTCTCATCGTGATTTCAAGCCCAATTTCACTGTCATCGTGCCAATCCCAGATTACTCCCGATGACACACATACGGACGCATAGGCATATCGGCTCACGCTGTGCCTCCGGGCACAAGTATGACCGAGAGGTATGACGAGGGTGACTGACAGCATGTGACTTTTGAACATCTGCAACCACAGCAGATCAGGTTGAGAGAATTGGTGGAAACCATTCCAGAAATGGGGGGAACCATTTGATATTCAAACAGCCACACAGAACTGGAGGGAAACCAGGAGAGCCCCAGTTCTTGCCACGTCATCAGATCTATGACTATTCAGCAAATCGGAGCAGAGATCATTGTATGACTGGCAGCTGCAGCCCAAGGGTTAAATGACAAGACAGGTCATAGGATATGTGAACATGAAGTGACTGAGCACTGTGACTGTCGAATTCGGATGAGATCTGAGGGAATTCGAGTCGACATGTTACTACTTAAAGAGCTGAACAAGCTCTCATGTCAGTTTTTGAATTAGTTACACATTGGCACCAACCTCTGGTGTCTTGTAACCTCAAACAGTGAAAGTTCACCTAAGATATACGAAATATCCGACATTGTACAAAGTCTTCCGATATCACCCTATGGTCCCAGCACCATATTACTTGTAAGTGTTACTTGCATACCTGTGAGACTGGTTCAGTCCTCACAACCGAACAAAATACGAGAACGATAAATTCACTACAACGACACGCACGCTCGAAACGAAAGCACAATGGTGTCGCCAAGACTCGTACCGCTTAAATCGCTACTTGCCATCAGGCGAGCCCCGGTCGCGATGCCATCGTGGCAGTTCCTCTAAACTAGATGGCCAAAATGAAAAGCAGAACCGAACTTCATTAACCGAAAAACAACCCCGATGGCCACAAAAGATTACTTCTGCACCAAGGCGACTCCCAAACGCTCCTGTGGGCGAAGTCGCAACATCAATACATCTCTAACCTAGCACCGTGCTGAAAGATTCCCCTGTCAAACCTATTTCACGCAAAAGTGCAAGACTGCGAGACCTAATACACCCCCCAGTCAACATTAAGCTGCATGCTGCATCCAAGGAAAATACGGGCTGAAGAAACCGACTGAGATAGAGGTCCCTTTACGTTTAGTAGGCGCCATCCAGCGCAAAGTTGCAGATTATGTGCTACCTTCGATTAAAAGTTAAGAGAGATGAGTTTTGCACCGGCGGTCCTGCGCGCAATATTTTGGAATCAGACAATCACGTTACTGGGATATCCGCAACCAGACCACTGTTATGCTCGATTTCGATCTCAGCTAGCATTATCGAAACACGAAACTTCAGGTTCGCGATATGAAAACATGTCAACGTGCTATCAAAGTACAGGCTACCTTCCCTTGCCACGTCCGCGTTCTACATCGGTTTAAATCGGCTGCGCGCGGTCCACAATACGTTCGATCTGCAAACATGGCATGTAGAACGGCTGAGATAACACGGCTTGTTTGAATTTTGGAGGGATGACGTCCCCTCGATTCCGTATATAAGTATTTCGTATTTCTCCGCCGCGATCTGAAATATGCGGAAACGACATAAAGTGGATTTTTTGTCGCAGAGAGATAAACAAAGAAATCGGCGCAATAAGACGTCTCGCGATGATGACCTGGCATCGCGCTTATTTGTACTTCTCCGCGCCATGCGGAACCTCTTTGTTGTCGCCAACTGAGGGGTGGAGACTTCAAGTTATTTCCAGAAAAAGGTTTGACTACGTCACGTTCTGCTCAGCCGTTGGCGCGGCCTTCAGTGTTGCGTGCCTGGCGGGGCGTGTAAATGTACCGTCCAATGGGGCAGGTCAAAGTGGAGGGGGTGTTTCTGTTGCTTGCCGGCATCTCAGATCCTGCAGGTTTATCAGATTGTGAAAATCGGGCAACTTTTAGTCGATTGTTAGTTAGATATTGACGAAACCTGGGATAGTTCTAGACCCTGGCGTGATTTCCAGCCTATCTGAGTCCCGGAAGTGGTCATATAGGAACATGTACTCATATAAAAACGTATACTCGTAGACATATACTCACATAGGTCGCTTACAACTTTCTTTACATTGTGCAGTGGCAGTGCCGTGTGTTTGCATTTATGGCTTACACCGCGCTGCACCTGTCTTCGATATCACTGCGATCCTAAGACGGTGCTTCGTCCTTGAGCATGTAGCCTCATTTTTTTTGCTAGCGGGGGGGAGATCAATCGAAAGACCCCCCCCCAATAAATCACTATTCGATTGTTGTGGGAATGATGCTTGTTGAACCCATTTGTTTTTTCACAGCATCGCGCTTTTTGGTGCCATTTGTATGCACTAGCGCAATAGCTGCCACTGTAGATAGAGCCACAACCTGGCAATCATCCATATCCAAACCCACGTTCACACAAGTCACTTCACAATGAAAGTGTTGACGTTATGCTCGGCATACGCTGTCACTCTCTTGAAAGAAAACTAGCTCAGGGGCAAACAACACCCATTATAACCAAACCTAATGGAAAAGAAATCTCGTTCACACGAGTAGTTGTTGGCAACCTATAAGAACAATCTAAAGTATGACCAGCATAGACATCCGCAGTAAAAGCGCACAAGATATCGCAAAATAGAAATTGTTTGCTGCCTGGGATTCGCACCGGAGCAATGACGACGCCCGCGGCCATCATGAGCATCTTGCCCTCCACATTTGAGGGTAACAATGTGTCAGTCAACTTTTCAAAGTTATTAGACACCGTGTCGAGGCCTGTAGTTTTCAGCTCCACGTTCACCGCACCCCTCATCCCCACCTCCCCCACAAAAATAACATGGCTTAGCTTCCATGTGCATCTAAATTTTGAGAGAGACGGTTTCTCTCCTTACCAATCGAGTAAAAAACAAAGCAAACTGCGTTCTACGTGCTAGCTACCTTGCGCATCTATATATGAAGTAATCACTCTGACTCACCAAAATCGTGCCATCAATACCCCGAGTAACAGAGGCATCCAAGCAGCAGTTAAGCAGAACCAAACCGTGGTGATACACGGCGCATAACCCGGTTTGTGTATCTAAAACTCTATTCAAGAATATCGGTTTGTGTCCCTGCCAATCGCATTGGGGGGGGAGAACCGGCCTGAAGCGTTTGTTTAGGCTCATGCTGTCAACGACGACCAATCGAAGGGGCGAAGGGTGCGAGAGGGATTCACCGTTCATCATAGTAAAATTCCAGCTTTGTCTATCGTGAACTCGGAAGTAAAGAGTGTGATCCGATGTTATGGGAACCTCCATGTGCTGCCCTCCTTCACCGTTCATGCTAAATTGCAGCCGAAGCCCAAATGTGACTTTTAAGAGACCTCCTACAGTGGCCTCCTTCAAAATCGTAGCAAACATCCTCCACCATGCGCACGGCGTTCCCCCACACCCAACCCATTGACCCCCAGTGCGTCAGTTGACGGTCGCGCCTTAAGAGAACGGACATGCTTATATCACCCACGTACCTCGGAGCAACGGCTGCATGGAGTCAGCCATGACCACACGGCGTGAGCGGCATGAACTAAAAAAAATACACGAGCGGTTACCAATAAAAGTGGGCTGGGCCAGGCGCCGCAGGTTGGGGAGGTCGTGAGTTGCGGGAGGCGCACCCTAGGAATGAGCACATCGAGAGTCGCCGTTGTGGGGCGGCTCCCCTCTTCGTATTGAAGCCGCATATGCCTGGTGCAAGCCGGCACCTTCCTCCCGCTAAGCGATGAAAATCCTTTGCTTGGGAAATGAGAGGACCGGATTGTTACTGCCATTCATGCCAGTTGTGCTTTCGCACGCGCGCTTGTGGGAGTGCCCAGGCGAAGACATATGCACACGCAGGACAGCTGCACCGGGTTCCAACAGCACTCATCGGTTTCCTTTAAAGATGCATCGGTTTCCTTTAGATATGACAGATGCATGCAGCGCATACTCGGCTAGACTGCAAGGGACCTAGCTACCTCAATACCAGGCCTCAAGGGGTGGCTGCGAGGAGGGCATCAACGTTATCGCAATAATCGACGGAGCGGAACTTCAGGTCACACACACACGCACAGCAATCAAGGTGTGGTGGCGGCGGCGGCAGACGCGCACATTTGGCTGGTCGCGCGCCGGATCTGCACGTTAGAGCTATCCTTGAAACTGCAACCACAAGTGAACATACTGTACAAATTGACAGAGTCGGTAACCCCAACGTTGCTCCTGTCCTCATCCGGCTCGAACTCCCCCATATACTCGCATACGCCCGCCCGGACCTGATCAATCCACTATGAAATCGGATACCCCCCCGCCTCCCCGCCTCCCCCATCCACCTCCATCCCGCATTATCAGGACTCTCGCGTCGCCTCTCCCAGATTATTCCATATCTCCCACAGATCTCAAGAATCCTTTTGCGTTCGTGCTCCATTGCTCCTTCACTCTTCAGACGCGGCGCTGCACCTGCGTCTGCCGAGCGCGATGACTACCCTATTACCCTCCTCCTCCTCTGCAGTACACCAGGTTGGCGTGCTTCAGCACACAGTACTCACATGCGCGCAGCTGGCGAGCACGCCGTCGACCCCCCACGCGCGACACTGCTGTTGAATGGTCTCCCCCGACCCGCGACATGCGCCCACCGGACGCGCATTCCAATGTGCATAACAGGACCTCCAAACGTTGCCACCCATGCGCGCACAGTGAAGCGCGCCATTTTCAGTCTGAAGACAACAACGGCCAGGCAATGGATGTTGGAGAGGGATGGAGACATGCTGAATGATTCCTCCAGGCAGCAGTTGCTGCATTTCGGGAGAAGACGCGGGGCGGGCTTGTCGCACATCCGCAGGCCTGGCGTCAGGGCGGCCTGTGCAACACGCCGCCAGTGGGGGGCGCACCACAGCGCTGTTCTTAGGGTCCCCATGGTCCATCTGCAGAGATAACACGATCCGTATTGGCACGTCTCTCTGTAACCCCCACCGCTTCCGTCCCATTTCTTGAGAACCGAAACAACCGTTGCGAAATGACCGGCATGACGCGCGCCTAAAGCCGTCCGTTGCCGCACCAGTGCAGCATCGGTTGCGCACGCCAAGCTCTGCTGTGGCGCAGCGTCTATTTCATAACCGCCCGCCCAGCCGGTGGCGTCATGGTGCCAGGCTACTTCCGGCGGCCGGCGCGGCTGAGCGCCCAATTGGGATCGACCTAGTCCACTGACAGGTGGCCTCTTCACGCATTTGCGGTGACAGATGGTAGTCGCAATCGCCGTTGCAGGATGCAGGATACAGGCGGGGGGCGGTGGGGCGGCTGGAGGTAAGCTCACCAACACCCGAAAGGCCGGGATCTCCTGTTGGGTAAAGTTTAGGAAGTTGTCTGCCACGCGTACCAACAACGCCATCCCCCCGCATACAACCCAGCCCCCCCCGTGGCCCTCAGCGCAAACCTCAACATGGGCGCGGGCGTGTGTGCGGCCCGAGGAGGGGGGGATGGTGTTAGGTTACAGTAAAACGCGGACTATAAGATGCTGGCCAGAAATCGCCAGCCGCCAGCATTATATCTTAGCCCGCCAGATGGGTACAGTTATGAACTCACTGAGCACATCGGTAATGAGTTGCTCGAGCCCAAAGCCTTTTAAGATTTGGAAATACATTGACATACGTTGTGGAGTACACTGAGCAAACATGCGTTGTGCTGGATGACGCTCTCCAAAAAATTCTGATTGGTGTGGCAAACCAACTGCCTCTATTCAGCAGTCACCTGCTCAGCCTCCTTAAATAGGCAATTTCCTTAAAAGAGAGTGGCTTGTTTCGCTATCGGTTTTAATTGTTAAATCAGCACATTTACGATGATGAGTGTGGAATTGTGCTAGCGGCTAGTTTCTTATACACCTAATTTCTTGTACACTGCATGTTACTGTAGGGGCCAGGGTGGATGGGGGGACGGGCGAGGAAGACGGCCAAGTGGGCCAAGCACACCCGTAGTAGATGCTGCAGCCCGGGGCATGCTAGCACGAAGGGCGTGGTGTGGGCGAAAGACATATAAAAAACGCTTCTAGTACCGACAACTGGCGTGACATTGGGAGGATGGCCCGCCAGTAGTCGGTAGCAGAAGCGGCACAAACTCAGCAGCAACCGCAGCAGCGCAGCCTTCTCATGAGGGCCTGAGGCAAGCTGGTACAATCCCAGCGGCAGTGGCAAAAGCCGAGGAAGAGGGCGCAGTGCGAGGTGTGGCTACAGCAATGGCGCGGCCCATTATGCGTTCGTTCCACTGTTTAATGTCGGGATTGTCGGATGGGAATGCTTTCCGGCTGTGGATACACTCTAGGGCGCGCCATGCTCAATTCTGGTCTCGAAATCAAATTTCGACCACCGGATCGCCCGCTACAAGCATTGACCTACCCGTTCCCCCAAAAGAAACTTGGCCAACATGCCACAACTTGCACAGGCATCTGAAATACGGATAGATGAGTCTCACGAATGATGAGCGCTCTATTCAAATCACAAGTTGGGATCGCCAATGGCATTTCGCTCAATTCATACGAAGTCGGACCAAGACAAACTTTACCCGGAAAGACACTCCGGGGAACCTATACCGGTGGGGAATTAAGGGCGATCCAACCTGGAATCGGTGTCGATCTTTCCGCCCTATAGCTTCCAAGCCTCCTAAACACCTCTAAGATTTCCTACACGGAATTGATTGTTCCGTCGGCCAACTAAGCGTCCAATCATGAAACTGCATCTCGACAGACATGTGCATAACTGTTTGACAACAAAATTGCTTCTCAATATCATATTCATTAGGTGCAATGTATCACACAAAAGTAGTGAGCGTTTTGGATATGTTTCTGAGGGGTCAAACCGTCGAATCACATTGCGCTTTATACCCGCGGCCCGCGCTCATTTTTAGACCAACGGAATGTACCCGGCGAGGGCGCTCATTTTTAGACCAACGGAATGTACCCAGCGAGGACGGCCCAGCTCGTAGCAATGTGCCGCCACAGCAGCCGCGGCACACCCCCGTGTGGCGGCCCTGGTGCTAGGCGCAGGCGCAGTGGCGGCAGCGTTGCGCAATGACGATGATGACGCAAGGAACTGACAGCCCAAGGAGGATGACGTGGCGCGAGGTTCAGCCTCAGCATCCATGGGCCATTTTGGAAGCGCTTTGGAAGCGCTGCCATACTGGCAGGGACACAGCCTCGAGGATGAGACGCCGTTGCTAGGCACAGCCCCCACAACAGCAGAGTGTTGGAATACCGCATGCCCTGCTGATCGATATTAAGTAAAGTATCACTGTCTAAAAGTAGAAATAGCCGCAGTTGATCGAACCCTATCAAACCCAAACGTGCGCGTCGCTGGGCGCAGCCAAATCGTCAATCCGTGGTGTTCTAATCTGCTATGGTTTCCGCAGCGAGCAAAGAACACGGCAAGACGCCAATCTCAACAGCTACTCCGCAGACCAAAAATCCTTTGGTTCGTGCATCCCAGTCTTCACCGCGCGTCCCAGTCTTCACCGCGCGTCCCAGTCTTCACCGCCCTACTCTCCCCGCCACTCGTCATCCGGAAACCAACATGAAATGCGCATCCTCCGGGCCGCCACGTACCCTTTTGCATCATCTCGACGTGCACCTTCTGCAACGGTTGCATGTCCCCACTCGGCCTTGTCCGTGTCGACGCTACGCTGCTATCCCTTGACCTAGGTGACACCCCTTCTCCTGCAGCCGCCGCGCCTCGCGCTCCGCCGTCCGCTGGCACCGCGGCCGCCTCTGCTGGGTCCGTGAGTTTCCTTCTCTGCATGATGCGCATCACGATGTTCGTGTGATCGCTCACCTCCTTGCGCGCCATCATGTTCAGCATGCCGCCCGTCTTGGTGTCGATGCCGTGCACGTCCACCTTCAAGGCATCCAGCTCATGCAGTACCACCTGCGGCGCGCGACCCCGCCGTACACGCCGCTCGCTATTCGCGTGTTGCCCACCACCATCGATTTCGAATCCGCGATTGGCCCGATTTCGAATCTGCTATTGGTCATTGGTTGTGCGCCGCTCCGCTATATGCGAGAGTTAAGGTCGTCGGCGGTATCCCAGCCTCGATAGATAAGTGCGCAGGAGGCGCAAGGGTGAGCGACACGGTAGATCCTCACCCTAAGGGAGGCGCACAGTCTCTCCGGTTCCGGCGCAGAGGACCTGCCCTTCCTTGCCCAATCACGGGCGGATCGGAGTTGGTTGAAACGGATGGCTGAGATGGATCGCTACGGTTGCAGCAGCTTGGCGGCGCGCACACGAAGGACGGAGGACAACCGCACCGCGGCGCCGTACCTTAGTGTCCACATTCAGCATTGCGCATAACTGTTGCAAGCCGCCCTCCTGCTTCAGGCACGCCTCGAACCCTCCTTCGGAGTAGGACAGGCCCGTCAGCTCCTTCACCTTGTCGCGAACGAGCTTTGTCTCGTCCACGAAGATAGGGGCTTGCACCTGTGCCACCTCCCCATTCCTCACCTCCTTCCCCCGCACACGTCGCAGGGGGAGGTAGGGGGGGCTCTTACGTGGCTCTCATGTCGCAGCGAGCGGGAGACCGAGTGAGTGTGGCATGAAGGATGGCCTAAGGTCAGCAAAGCCACTGCTCAGGGGGGGGAGGGGGGGACCCTATGCAGGCTATGCAGGATCGCATGTTGACGAGTGAAACAGCATTGCGCGGATAGCCCTGGAGACTATGCTGGCACACTCCAACTGAGCGCAGATGACACTTCAGTGCTCACCCCAACGCAAGTGACCTGGTCCAGCCATCGCCGCGATGTGTTCATCAGCACACAGCGCCGGAGCATCTAGAGTGCTTGAGGCAGCGTTGACAACCGTCCCGCAAAAGAAATGGCACCACGCTGTCGGGTGATTCTATTTGTCGGCACAAGTGATGCCAGCCTAGCAGCAGGCGCAGACCGTGCCAGGCTGTTGGGCGATTTGCTAGGGGCGCTGTCTTAAAGACTCGCACCGACACCCTTTAATAGTGTTAACAACGCAATACCGAAATGCCGCTATCTATGGTGGCAGCCACAACGAGTGGTTGCCGCTATCGAATAATACCGTGTGAGCATGCAAGCGAGCAAGAGATTTGTCAGCACACGATTGCCGTGCATGCAGTTCACCGCGCGGCGGTCAGGCATGCGCCTCCCTGGAGCCCACCTGGAAATCAAATTGAAGCAGCTGCATACCGCGCTCGATCTCTCTGTAACTGTCGCTGAACTCCTGCGCTTGCGAATTGGCGAACCTCTTGATCCACCCTTTCTCCGAGTAGCCTTTGACGAGCTCGGTGGCGCGCAGCAGGCTTTGCCTTAAACCTTCGGTAGATTCTTGGGCGCTCTGCCCACTCCATGATCCGTCACCGAAGGCACATCCAACCACAAGCTTCCACGTCATCAATGGCGCGCCCCACCACAAGATGCCACGTCGTCAATAGCGCGCCCCACCACAAGATGCCACGTCATCAATGGCGCGCCTCACCACAAGATGCCACGTCGCCAATGGCGCGCCCCACCACAAGATGCCACGTCGTCAGCAGCACATCCCATCACAAGATGCCATGTCATCAATGGCGCGCCCCACCACAAGATGCGACGTCGCCAATGGCGCGCCCCACCACAAGATGCCACGTCGCCAATGGCGCGCCTCACCACAAAATGTCATGTCGTCAATGGCGCGCCTTACCACAAGATGCCCCGTCATCAGCGGACATCCCCTCAAAAGATGCTACGCCGCCAATGGCGCGCCTCACCACAAGATGCCACGTTGCCAATGACGCGCCTCACCACAAGATGCCACGTCGCCAATGGCGCGCTCACCACAAAATGCCACTGTCAATGGCGCGCTCACCACAAGATGCCACGTTGTCAATGGCGCCTCACCCACGCATGCCACGTTGTGGCGCACCTCACCACAAGATGCCACGTCGCCAATGGCGCGCCTCACCACAAGATGCCACGTCACCAATGGTGCGCCTCACCACAAGATGCCACGTCGTCATTGGCGTGCCCCACCACAAGATGCCACGTCATCAATGGCGCGCCCCACCACCAAATGTCACATCGTCAATGGCGCGCCTCACCACAATATGCCACGTCGCCAATGGCGCGCCTCACCACAAGATGCCACGCCGTCAATGGCGCGCCTCACCACAAGATGCCGCGTAGCCAATGGCGCGCCTCACTACAAGATGCCACGTCGCCATTGGCGCGCCTCATCACAAGATGCCACGTCATTGATGGCGCGCCCCACCACAAGATGCCACGTCATCAATGGCGCGCCTCACCACAAAATGTCACGTCGTCAATGGCGCGCCTTACCACAAGATGCCCCGTCGTCAGCGGACATCCCATCAAAAGATGCTACGTCGCCAATGGCGCGCCTCACCACAAGATGCCACGTCGTCAATGGCGCGCCTCACCACAAGATGCCACGTCGTCAATGGCGCGCCTCACCACAAGATGCCACGTCGTCAATGGCGCGCCTCACCACAAAATGCCATACGGGTTTTCTTATACTCTCCCACATATTGGTTTCCTATATTCTCCTACATATCAAGGTATGGCTTACGCGAAGGTGATTTGAGACAAAAGTTCCTGGGCTCAGAATCGCGAGTTACGGGGCTTAGGGCAGGCGATTAGGGCCGATTTTCATCGATGACGGTCCTCAATAACCATTGTGCACATCGATAAGTTCCCGACAATTGTCTGTTCATTTTAGTTCGCTATGGGCAAGAAAAAGAACGCCCTCGTGGGTAGAATTTTCCACCTTTTCAAAGACGACTGGCCACAGTATAGTGATGTCTGTCCTGATATAGGTTACTGGACCGGGAAATTTTTAGACTATTGTCCGAAGAAAGACCCCGCGAACCCGTATAAGTGTCTAATCGTAGAGGACGGCGAAGATTCTGAATTTTGGTACTTCTCTTTTGAGTGGATTAAAGCACGGCTGGTGTTGTTGGAAGGTGAAATCCGAGAGGACATTCGGCAAGACAACAGAAAACGGCGCTCTTCCGGGCCCAATTTATCTTTGCACTCTATTGCAGGTGGATCGCGGGTGCGTATGGCTGCAATTGTAGGGAGTGCATCAGCTCCCAATGAAGCTGAACATCAGCTTTCAGATGTTGACGTGACCCCGACTAAGATTGCCGTCCTGACGCATGCACTGCCTACAGCTCGAGAGGAGACGGTATCCAGGCAGTTCACACGACGTCACAAAAGCGTCGTGCCGAAGATAAGAGCAAGTGGGGTCGCATCAACAAACGCGTTGCTCAGGGGTTCAATTTCCGTGCCGCTATTCGACCTGCTGAAGAGTTGTGCGGAGCCCGATGTTCGAAAGATTGTAAGAAAGTGACCGAGGTGCATCGCTTGACTCTGCGCAATCAGTTGAACGCAGAGCACAAGCCGAAAGGCAAGCGCGGAGTTCTACTTTTTTGAATCACCTGATTCGAAGAAAGGACACGACCAAATCTAGAGCCTCTCGTGGGTACCTGACCACCAGGGAGGCTAGCAAAAAGCAACAGGCCGGTATGCGGTGCAGATATTGCCGGTTGGGTCGGCACTCTTGCAGTGCAAGTTCCAGCCCGGAATCACAACTTTACATTTCTGGCGCGCCGCACTAAACGTCACAGGTTGCCTCCAGACGAAGCGGAAGCGACTAGAAATACTCATCGTGAGGAGGTCGTGAAGATTTCCGGTTGCCCTCATTTTGCTGAGGGCGAGGCGCACTTCAAGACGTAGCGTCAAGCTTTCGTTCAGGCCATGAGGAATAAAGCACAGGCTGAATTCGTCTTGCCGCCTGATAGTACAACCCTCGGCGAGTTTGAAGTGTGCTGGCAATTTTTTAGGAATACCTTCGGTCTTGGTAAGCACGGGAAAATTGTTCGAAACCTCTTGCAAGAGAGCCACAACCACGTTTTCCCGAATACGAATCCTACCAACCGTGGAGCTGAAATCGCGAAGGCAAGAGGCCTCCTTACAACACAGAAAATTAAGGAGCACCTGAAGAGTTTTCCTAGGTACGTTCGTTGGTTGCTCCTTTTCCTAGAAGGTTTTATATTTTTTACTGACACGAATATTTCTGATTAGTCACGGATCGTGCTGTAAGCACAAGAGTTGGCTTGATACCAACCCGTGAGGTTTTTACTAACTATCGTCCTGTGTGGGCGGGTGCAGGGAAGCTAGCCACTACGCCAACAACATGAATCACGGCAACGCCCGCTACTTCCTCGCTCCTGATCTCTTTCCGGCCAAGCTGTGGCAATTATTTCGCACGACGGTACACCCGGCATTCGCCAAGCAGGCGGAGGAGTTGGGGTGGTGGCGGTCGCTGGATTCGGATAGGAAAAAACCACCGAGTGTGACGGCCCTAGAGGAGTCCGGTGAGGTTTTGCTAAAGCCCCCGCTGACGTACAACTGGTATCGTAAATGCATCAGCATATACGATCTGTGCTTTGGCCAAGTGAAGGTTGACACTTGTGATAAGTGTGACGGTTTTAAGCACCGTGCATCTTCTGCTGCCGCTGGTTCAGAGGAGGAGAAGAAGGTGTACGCGGAGTGGGACGAGCATCGACAGCAAGCTGACACGTCATACGATTCCCGGAACGCTGACGCCAAGCAAACGGACGAGTATTACCCTCTGCCCCTGGCCAAAGATGAGAAGCCCGCTTACAATTCCCTTAAGAAAGTGGAGACACAGTCGCAGGACTTCGGCGGAAACCTGCGAACTCCACGTTTGTCGGTTGGCGAGGCCTTTTATCTCCGCATATTGGCCACGTTTGTCTACTGCATTTTTTCTCAAGCACGTCGGTGTGCTGTCCTTTACTTTTGGAATGAAAAAATAGCTGAGAAGGGGGCGAACAACTGCGTGTCCATCGCTCACTACCAGCACACGCACTTCCCTTCAGGTGCAATGCACCTTATCAAATGGTACGACGGTACTGCCAGTCAATGTAATAACGGGACTATGCTGCACTACAACGTGGAGATCACGGACCCCGATATTCCGGAGATGTACATGTACCAAAGGATGGACGTGAAGATCCCCCCGATTGGACACACCTACCTCATAAATGACACTTGGTTCGGAGCGGTGAGTCCCTGGGAAACATTTACGGTTTTCATTATTTTATTGTCACGGATCGTACTGTAAGCACAAGAGTTGGTTTGATACCAACCCGTGACGTTTTTGCTAACTGTCGTTGTGTCCGCAGATTTCTCGGGCTGCTAAGAAGTGGAGCATCATCAGCGACATGGCAGACTGGATTGCGATATCGGCTGGTTGCAGAGGGAAAACCCCCCCCATCTGTGTGGAGCCGGCTCAGGAGGTGCACCGGAATTGGGCAGAGTACCTCAGCCAACGCCAGGTGAAGACTACCCGCACGGACTCCAACTACAACAAGGTTAATATATCTGAGTTCCACTGGTTTAACTTCGGGGTCGGGGAAGCGTTCGGACCGGATGGGAAGCCGGTGTTGATGCCGGACGGCAAGCCTCAGCTCGAATCTCACCCTGGGGAGGTCTGGATGCGGAAGGACCTGAAGGACAAGCAGCCTTGGGTCATTCTCGACCTTCGGCGCAACGCGCCGAAATAAAGACCACCGGCAGTGGGGTAAAGGGGCGCGCACACGAGACTTGCCAGTGATAGAGGGAATCCTCCCCATCACTGATAGGAAGTTCCAGTTGTAGCCCCCTTGCCTATCACCAAGGAAAAGGTGCAGGACTTGCATAAACTGAGCAAGTATTTGCCGGACGAGGCAAAAGCTGCCTTGTATCCTGCATATGTTGAGGGTATGGTTTGCAAGGGTGCTGAGGTGGTTGCTGAGGAGCCAGATGAAGAGGAGCCAGTACCGGCGCTCGCGTGTGCTGCTGGGCCGTCGGCGGACAACAATTCCGGTGACGATGCAAGTGTTTCTGAGTCCGAGAGTAGCTCGGCCAGTGAATCGAGCTCAGAGGATGAAGGGCCTCTATCTGAGCGTGTGATTCGCTCTAAGCGTGCAGCATAAATTTTCTTTCATTCCTGAACTGTCACTCTGCAGTTAACTGATTTCCTGGGCTAGTTTGCACTATGATTGTGTGGATGTTCCACTGCGTTTGTTTGCCAGTGCTCAAAAGCTTTGTAAACTGAAGTAAAGTAAAGTTTGTTTTTGCATCAGGAAAAGTATTTTTTTTGGTCTTTTTTTTTGGCTGAGTGAAGGATGATTTTTTGTTAAAATATTTTACGCAAGGTGGAATACAACTGTTTTTTTTTTAAAATGTGTAGAACATGCTGTGGTAATGATATATTATCTCGTACCGATACTTCTTCGATATCCGGATCGTTAGTGTCGATGTGACTATCGATGTAACTCTTAAAAAACATCGATAATGTTATCGAGTAACATGTAACACAAATCGAGTACTGCAACGTGAATAAAACACGGAATATTTGTTTTTTTGGAAATTCCTCAAGGACCTATATTTGTGATAGCCATTTACACCGGAATATCAAATAAAAAAAATGAGAAGTTTTGTCTCAAATCACCTTCGCGTAAGCCATTTATCTTGATATTGGTCTCCCTGTATTCTCCTACATATTGGTTTCCTATATTCTCCTAAATATTGGTTTTCCTATATTCTCCTACATATTGGTTTCCTATATTCTCCTACATATTGGTTTTCCTATATTCTCCTACATATTGGTTTTCCTATATTCTCCTACATATTGGTTTCCTATATTCTCTTGCATATCGGTTTTCCTATATTCTCCTACACGTTGGTTTTCCTATATTCTCCTACATATTGTTTTTCCTATATTCTCCTACATATTGGTTTTCCTATATTCTCCTACATATTGGTTTTCCTATATTCTCCTAAATATTGGTTTTCCTATATTCTCTTGCATATTGGTTTTCCTATATTCTCTTGCATATTGGTTTTCCTATATTCTCTTGCATATTGGTTTTCCTATATTCTCTTGCATATTGGTTTTCCTATGTTCTCCTATAACATACTGGTTTTCCTATATTCTCCTATATATTGGTTTTCCTATATTCTCCTACATATTGGTTTTCCTATATTCTCCTAAACACGGGTTTTCCTATATTCTCCTACATATTGGTTTCCTATATTCTCCTATAGAATATAGGAGAATAAAGGAGAATTCTTGCGTGAGTGATCCCGAGAAATCTCCGGTGACCCGCCAGTGCTGAGCTGCACAAAAGTGCTGCCTGGCGTGGTTGGCGACGAGCGCACCTGCAAACGTTCTGGGTTTGCTTTCCTCAAAATCTTGCACACCTCGATGGCGAGGCGAGCCAACTCGGCACAGCTCTGCTTGCAGGCGTGCACAGCAGCACACTGTTTGCAGAGCATCAGGCTGGCGGTGAACACCACCCCCACCCAAGGCAACTGCGCGGCAATCTGCGAGCACGCACCACCACAGCCACCGTGCTATCTCGAAAGCCAAGCTGGAAAAACTGCTGGAATAGACTCTATGAACTGCAAAACATAGGACAGAGAGATGGCATTACAAAATGAAGAAGCACACGACCACCAGCCATACAGCGTTTCATGCAAGATTCTTGCACAGCTTGGACCACTAGTTGGTAGTTTAATCAAAGGAACAGTATTCATAGAAAAACGAGCCTGTGCATTTCACTGAAATTGACAGGGTGACGATTCCTAACCTCGCTACACACATAGGTGTATCACGCCGGAGGTGCACCAAAAGCACTTATGCACGGTGTACGTACAGCAGGTACTGCAAGCTATATACGGGCCAACTGCCCCTAACCACTGATTGGGTTTGCCACTGTGCACGGACTTCTCGCAACGGTCTAAATATCTTCCCGAGGGATATGGATTCGCTGAGTTTTAAGCCGAAAACTTGTCAATATTTCACACATGACAACAAACGCATCTTAAATATGGAAAGTGCAATCAAATTGCATGGTTTCGGCTTAACACGGCGATTCCATGCCCCCTCTACCTGCCCCCTTACGTGCTAAAGAGATCCTTGCGCACCTCTTGAGCGGCAATAGCGAAGCCTAAACCAAGCTCTCCCGAATTCCTCGCCCACTCCCAGCTCTCGGCGTTTCCCAGGTCTCCACCAACAATGGTCGCGCCGGCAATAGAATAGATCAAACCAGTTTCCGCAGCTCGTAAAACAGGTTCGATTTTGGAATCCTGCGGAATATTATACAGCGCAACCCACCGCCTTGGTGATGGCAGGATGACCAAGTGCAAAGATGCTTGAGAGCAGCCACTGTCTCCAATTTGTCAAGCCTTTCGCCACAGCGCAAGAGAGCAGGCTTACATATAACTGTGTGGGGCACGCAAGGGAAAACCTTACGCAAGTTTGTGTCGGCCTCCACTACATTCAATAATGACTCCTCATCGTCCTGTAAACACACGTGGCCGCATGCTTGAATATTTTACTCGGTTGGTCAACCACAGCCGCTGCCTCTCGCAAGAGCATATTCATCCAAAGCCGCAAAGAGGCATTGTTGTACGAGGGGAATTAAACGTTTCACGTGAATTCGCCGCGAGCGCCTGGATGTACGTCCCGGAGGCGCCTCGCGACATGTTATGGCGTACCGTCAACACCTCCGTCACGTGGGAGGCGCGCGGCTTGAAGCAACAACTCAACCTGCCCATTATGCTTGCTGGACTATAGATTCGCGTTTCAGATGCATAGCAGCAGGTCTAAAGAACCTGGAACAAACGTCTACACTTCGACTTGCTTTCGGGGGCTCTTTTCATATCTGTCGAGCATCCCGACATAATAATATGAAGTGGGGGTGTCACCACTCGCACTTCTGTCCTGTATGGGCCTGATGAAGCGCGTTAGCGCTAACGCGCTTCAGGCCCATACGCCATAGTGGCAAGGGGAATATTCCCCTTGCTAGTGGTGACTTCACCGTTCACCCCCACTTCTTGTCTGCCGTTGCCTAAAATGCTAATGTCTGGTTGGTCCAACTCGGATGACACGTCTGCGGACAAGGGTTCTTGTCAAGCCGTGCTATATAATTTTATAAAGGAAATAAAAAAAGCAATATATAAAAATATTGGGGAAAAAATCGGAGATGAAATCGAAGATTCCCCCTCTTTTGAAAAATCGGGAAAAAATTCAGTGCTTGTTAACAGTGCAGAGGGTTGACGCCCAAATCGTAGGCTGTACACGACAACGTATGCTGTATTCAAAAATGAAGCCAGACACTGTGACACTGTACGCTGTATACGATTTCTGTCTCAGTTTTTTTTACGTCTTCATTCTTCAAATCTGAGAAATGTGTGAACGGATTCCGAAAATTCAGTGGCTTAACAGTGCGAAAAAATGAAGCCAGAATCGTAGGCTGTACAATGTACGCTGTACACGACACAGAGTAGAGCTGTGACACACGACACAGTGAGCTGTGACACACGACTCAGTGTGTCACTGTACACACGACACGACACGACACGACACGACACGACACGACACGACACGACACGACACGACACGACACGACAAAATTAAATATAAATATAAAGGTCATCCATGGAATGACAAGGTATGACTTCACAGTGCGGTAGTCAATTAAATTTTAATTATATTTAACCAGGTCATCAGTGAATAATGAAGGGGGGTTCAAAGGGACAGCCTCCCCCAGCGGTAGCTCCCCACATTACATGCAGTTCATGATAAATGACAACGTATGACTTCACACGGCGTTAATAATGTAAATTCAGGTCATCAGAGAAAATGAAGGGGGGTTCAGGGGCGGAGCCCTGCAGGTATATAATTCAGTCGCTCTTAACACCTCATCATTGTCGAAATTCACGAATTCCCCTTAACAAAGCGTTGAAAACAGCTTCGTGACTGTAGGCTATCCGTCTCAGTCCGGGTCCCCGGGGTGGAGCCCCAGAGGTACCCAACCCCCTCTTGGTCGCCGCCTCTATTTGCCGCGGGTCTCTCACTCTTCACATGATGATGATGCGGATGATGGATACTCAGGGGGGGGTTTATTTTTTCCCCACCTGTACGTTCACGTACCCCCTATAAAAATATAAAAATACAAAATACAAATATTGAGCTCTGTTTCCAAATCCTTGATGCTGTCGGGGCTGGGGTGGGAACACCATCCGTCCTACCGCCTGACGCTTTTTGGGCAGGGCCTTTATAGACGTGACTGACGCTCCATGACATGTCGCAATCTTTCATCTCCATGACATGGCGCATGTGACCATGCAGAAGCGACTCCTGACATTGGCTCCAGAACCGATTCATCGTTTTTACGCTCTGTCGCTAGGATTCAAGCTAGCAACCACGCGGCGACTCGCGATTTCCGCCTGCGACACAGTCACATCCGCCCTGAGCAAAGACGAATGTCTCCAACTATCCATGCCTCGACTCTTATCGGGCTGGCTCGAGTTGTCGAGAACTGTAAAAGGATTTTTTCCTATTAAGACGTTAGAGAGAGCAGAGACATCCAGCGTACTGTATCCATTCTGGAAGTAGGAACTTCCTGGGAGCTAGTAACAAGTAAACTTCCCACGAGCGCTTAGTGAAAGTAAGAAGCTGACGCAAGACACTGACGCAAGACACTGACGCAAGACACTGACGCGAGCTAATATTACCGTGAGATCGAAGACAACTCGCATCTCATGCGTTTTAAGTCCTGCCTTGGTCTCGCTTCTCTCGTGAATTTGTCGGTCATCTTAATTGCTATGCATGGGTGCGTTGGCCAAAGCCAGCAAATTTTGAAGTAGTCATCACTACAGGGTACTGTTTTGTGTAAAGCTTGCTCCTATATGTAACTTATGCCGATAGCCTGAGTCTGAGGAAGCGGATGATGCTCGGTGAACGGGCCACTGGGGACAGCTTCGTTCGAGCGACATTCAAACCCCAACGACGAGCTCCTGGAACAAGTACCTTTGTGTGCTTCGAGCGCGCAAACCCGACTCCGATATATAAGGTATGTGCCCTTGAAGATCTTCTTGCGGAACCACGGCTTCGAACAGGCGGTCCTCGCGGGTGATGCCGTGTCGCTTGCATTGGCTTTTTGGGCGCAGACATTGGGGGGGGCATTTTCAAACAGGTAACGCTTATCAAGTGTGGCTCGGTATTTGCTTCCACCTCAAGAACCTAACACTTGAAATATATGTATCAAGGCTAAACACGTTGCATGCAAAAAAACATCCTGGGCAGTTTTCTCCCTCAGCTGGGCATAGGATCGCCCAACTAGGGGTTGGGGGTTGAACTCGTGCGCATAGAAGATGCAGAGGATAGGATGGAAGTTATAGGAGTGGAATGAAAGACCTCGTACCATCCTGCCTCAAAGCCATCATCCACGCGCTCATCTCAGCGAACCGATGCGCCCCTTAAGCCCTCATCGGTTATCACCCGGCTCAAATTCTGCCACAGCTCTACAACCTGATATATCCTTGCCGGCATTGCCTTTGGCGGTTCAAGGAACCTACACATCTCATCAGAGAATATATATATAACTCGTTCATGACACAACCTCACAATTTCGTCTAGTTCTGCTCGAGAAGGAATCCAACCCGTAGGACTGTGACTCTGTGAGGGATGTTCATTTGGTTAATCATTCTTTCAAGTGCATGTAAGTTATACATGGGTTATACATGGGCCCATAAATAGTACCTACTATACTGTCGACTATAATTTGCCTCAAAAGTGACCTATTGACAACACTGGTTACGAGCTGACTACCGATCATTGTCAATACTTTTGCTTCGGTTGCACCTTTTTTTCTACATGCAAAAGGGTGCAACATACATAATAATTTCTAAATAATACGAATACAAACACCCAAGGAGAATACATAACCATATTACAATATCATAATATTGCATAGTATATTATATGGTGTAGACACTATGCAATATTAGCATGTAGTTGAATGTATGTAGAAGTGTATGAGATGCAGATGGTCCACCCATGTATGTGCCAGGCCGGGTCAAACCCTGAAATAAAGGGAAACAGGGGTTGTGGATTGTTATGCGAGGCTTTGGAGTTCAAAAACAAAGTTGTGCGACAATGCACGGGTATCGAGTGAAGCAAAATACAATTTATGTGGAACTCAAGTTGTGTCCTTCTAGGCTTTTGGACCGAAAGTGCATTATATTTGAAGTTGCTATTACATTATGTCACAACCTCCAAGAGTCCTAGAACCGGAATTGGACTACGTTGTCCTTGATGCTCTATTAAGATTATCTTTATCCGTTACGGACTACTACCTCAGATGTGAGGTGCAGGTAATCTAACCAAGCACATAACAGGGGCTTACTCAAGAACGAGCGCCGATCGGACAATGGAAGGGGCTGCTGTCCACCAGGATGTCCTAGAACGCGCTGCTGCCACCATGCTCCGAAACGACCTGCCCATTGCGCAGCGGCAAGCTGCAACGGCATTCCTGCGAATTCCGCGAAACGCCCACCCAACGTTGGGAATGGGAGGTCCTTCAAGGAAGAAACGGTACCGGAATTTGGGCGAACTGGAACACCACACAGTCCTTCCCAAGGAGGCGTCGCTTGAAAAAGCATACGTTGAACTTCATCTAGAGCATTCGCTCTAGGTACACGGCGTGGGCGCGGAAGCGGCGTTGCGGTACGCCAAACGCCGTCTCGTCCTCGAATACGACGACGTCGGATCGGGCGTTCGACGACGTGAAGTGCGCATTCTCCTGCTTTCGACAACCGCAACCGCAAGTTAGATTAGGTTCTACATATTGATATTCATAATCTATTATTTCCCAGATGCCTACAAATTACCGAACAGAAATCAAGCAACGAAGTACCTGAAGAACTCAAGCAGCACTGCCTGCATAGGTACCAACCGCAGCGGTCACCGCAACGCGATTCCTTCCATGGCACCCTCGACAAGCAACGCGTCGACGCAGAGAAAAATCTGAGGCAGGCGGCGCGATAGGCACACTCTGCGTGTGCACATCAGGCGTGACGGTCGCTGGAGGGGGGGAAGTGAAAATCTCATGCGTGATAACCAGATCAGGAGATGGCGGTTGAGGGGGAACTGGCGGTTGAGGAGGAGCAATAGGGTTAACACCGCTTCTGAGGAAGCTAAGGTCATCGTTCTCCATTTCAATCTCGGATGGAGTTGGTGAGAGGCGGAGTTGGAGAGACACTGGCATCTTGGTGTTGGGCGAGGTCAAGGAGGTGGCAAAAGTATCGGCGGAAGTCGGCGCACCTTGCTTTTAAGGGCTTCGTTGCCGCTCTCCAGTATCCAACATGTTCCCGCGCTTTAATATATCTCAGACAAGATATTCGCTTAACAGATTTTCGTTGGCTGGACGTTGCCAGGTCATGGAGCTGTGCTCTGTGACGAAACCTCTCTCCTCTGGAGGGACTTTGTTCAGCGAGAAACATATCGGGGAGCAAAAAAATCCTTTTACAGTTCTCGACAACTCGAGCCAGCCCGATAAGAGTCGAGGCATGGATAGTTGGAGACATTCGTCTTTGTTCAGGGCGGATGTGACTGTGTCGCAGGCGGAAATCGCGAGTCGCCGCGTGGTTGCTAGCTTGAATCCTAGCGACAGAGCGTAAAAACGATGAATCGGTTCTGGAGCCAATACAGTCATTTCATATTGGATTTCCGCAGGGATACTGTGAAAATCCATGCGGCGTTGACGGTTTCATTTCCGATTGAATTTGCCGCAGATCGGGCGCAAATCTTCTTCCATCGCTGCCGCAAAGAACCATGTCCGATGACTGACGGTGGCTGACGCGCGAGGCCTGATCCATGCGGCATCAGCTTGCTTTTCCTCACCGCACCTCAGGAGGTGCAGCAAGGATCCATCCGCAAGAAATTTGCTCATCGCCCGAATTTAATAGCGCCCGAACGGCCCGCTGTGGAACAAAACCTCATATTTCTGCTACAGTGAGCAGATGTGTATGATATTATTTCGAAGTTATGATACTTGTAACTTCGTAATGTTATAATTTATTGATCTTTCCGTAACTTGTTTTTTTTAGGGAGATGATGAGCGCTTGTGTCAAGAACGGCTTACGTTCTTCATCATGGTACCACAAAAGCGGGGGATTTTGGAACAAAATGTTTGCAGCCGCAGGCTTATTCGTGTTCAAACCGTGTGACACTCTCTCAAACACTTCGTATATATATCATGAAGTGTTTTAGCGAGTTTCAGCCGCTACTTTGAGCATCCGTAGAAACGCGGATGCCCAAAACGCGCTTGAACAACCACATTCTTCACCCTCTTCGCGGGTTGCTTGCATCCGCGAATATGGGTGATGTGAAGCCAAGCACGCTTTAACTCAACGCTAACTTAAGTTAACTTTGGGGGAAAACTTACCGGAGACTAATCTCTGTACGTATCACCGCGCAATCGTTGCATACCGCAAGGGTACCCCCGCACTCCGCGAGAATCCTAAAACGCGAAGTACAGCATCTTTCGCTGCGCTTCGAGTGTCTAACTACGCGTATATATCATAGTAAAAACAAATTGAACGTATTTTAGTAGTTGATGTGAATTGTGTAAAAACCGCTTGCAATTACATGAGCGGGGACGGAGCAGCCAAACGCATACTTTAAAAGGTTCTTTTGTCGATAGCTTATCGATAATTTATCCACGAATCATCGATAACTGTCGGTATTCCGTGTCGAGCGATGACCGTCACTCCTGTGTCACTCCTGAAATGTTTGCGGCATCCGCACGTTGCATTTTCGATGACCTGCCGCAACCATGCCGAAGTTTCCCGAGTCGAATGCCGCATCGCCATCGCCAAGCTTGACTCCCGTCCGGGCCCATCCATGCGGCACGATGTCATCATTCTCCTTGCGGAAAACGAATATGAAATGACTGTAATGTCAGGAGTCGCTTCTGCATGGTCACATGCGCCATGTCATGGAGATGAAAGATTGCGACATGTCATGGAGCGTCAGTCACGTCTATCAGGGCCTTTACCATGTGACCCACTATCAGGAAAGCCAATCAGAACATGCCAGCTCAAAGATGCCATTGCAATAGGACTTTTGTAAGTGCACAAATGGCAAAACACCATTGGTTGTCGATGACGAGCGAGCGACAATGTGAGTATAAATACAGTGGTGGGAGGACTGTATCATAGTGAAATAATCTGAGTAAAAATCAAGTGGTGGGAAGACTGTATAATTTGTACCTTGGATGGGGAAACGTGAAATACTTGTTTATATTGTAGGTAAATCTTGCGTAAACGATTTTATACCTTCCGCATATCAAGTCAGTCGAGAAGCGGAAAACAGGCTGGGGATCGACGGTAGAGTTCAAAGTAATTTGAGTAAATGGACGACGATAAAGGGCAAGGGTGGACAATGTTGAGGCAAGGGTTGACAATTTTGTGGAGTCCCTTGGTATGTGGATAGCTAATTAACTGTCGATCTGAAAGTCAGTAGGGGATCAACGGCAGAAAAGTTAGATGTCAGTCGTTGCCTGGGTTGACAATGCGCACGTTGGCCAACTTGTTATCTACCTCATATTATACTAGGCGGATCGATCTCAAAAAGAGATCTCCACTAGGCCATCTGACCGTAGGATCATGTGCGCGACAGTGCTTCGCTTTTTACATCCCAACATGCCATGCCATAACGCGTGGGTGGCGTCGCGGTAAATGTACGCGACTGCAGTGGCACTGTCATCGTTAGCGTCTGGCGATCGTGAGATCGGAAGTTCGTGTGTGTCGCCCGTTGGGATTCGCGCTTTGCTGCTGCTGCTGCTGCCGATTAAGTAAGTACTAGGCGCTGTCGATCACAAATATGCGATCTCCACTAGGCGTCGATCTTTTTGGACAGCGCGATTATTTACCATGCGATGTTAACATGGATATCGCCATTACATCATCTGACCGCAGGATCATGTGCGCGACAGTGCTTTGCTTTTTGCTTCCCAGCATGCCATGCCATAACGCGTGGGTGGCGTCGCGATAAATGTACGCGACTGCAGTGGCACTGTCATCGTTGGCGTCTGGCGATCGTGAGATCGAAAATTCGACTGCGTCGCCCGTTGGGATTCGAGCTTTGCTGCTGATTGACTAAGGTAAGGTAATTTGGTTTGGGTGAAGATTATAAAGGTCAGAGGTAGGTAATTTGGTCCGGTTCGAAATCATAAGGAGCAGAGTATACGTTCCGCTGGTCGATGTTAAATTGCTCAGATGAAGATTTCCTCGCGGCTAAGGATATAGAGTGGGGTACGGCACCCCGGAAAACTGGTCTCGGAATTGGATTTGGACCATTGGATCGACCGCTACGAGCGTTGACCGTTCCGTTGACTTTTACTATTTAGACCTAATTTTTCCAGCAAATTGATGATTCCTGCGCAGGCATCTGTGGAAGAAGTCTTCACTCACTGAGAGCATATATGAGCTAGGGATATATATCCCTTACATATATATGCTCCCAGTGCGTATGGAGGTTGAGTTTAGCGCGATTCGGGTGTGATCCCGTACTTCCGGCTCAAGGAATAGTACGGGTTCACACATTGAGTCATGCAATTTTGCTAAGAAAGTGGGTGCGACGTACACAAGTTGCGCAGTATCAATTTCTTGAAGGTGCTGCAACTTAACGTACGTTCGTATGCCTTGCCATCTATGCGGATGGTTGCCGATACCGGCTTGTGCCCGCTTTGAGCACAAGCCGGGATCGTCGCGTTCACGCACGTAGACACCGTGCGGGCTCATCTTATGATAAATTTTACCTTAAAACAGACCCCAAGGAACAATAAACCGAGGGCAATCAAGGGCAATCAAACGCCTAAGACCGATGAAAAATTTTCAGGGAGGAGCCTCAAAACCGGAAAACCCCTCTTGGAAAATCGCGTTCAGATCTTCACGTAGCGAACCTCAGAGTTTCCAGGCACGCACAAACCTCATGTTCGCATGTTCAGGAACATGTTCTAATATACAAAAATGTTCAAGATAGAATAACATATCCGTGATATATCCTTGAAAAAGGTGCTGAACAGCACCGTTCAAGCAAGTTTGCAGAGCGCTTCTGGAGCTGCGCAAGGTTTTCAGGCCTAAATCTGAGTTTCGAGATCGCGAATTTCATCGCGTTCGATCGGAAAACCCGACCAACGGAATGTATACAGGGGGTCGTGGAGAATAGCCTTTCTGCCGACAATCGCCCCAGTGTTAAGCAATGGACATGTCCGACATCAACATCAGTGTTAAGCGTTGTCGGACATGACGTCTTCATCGCTTTGTCCGACAAAACCACAGCGACAGCTCAACACACAACATCAGGATAGAGCCGTGTAAAGCACACTCGACTGCGAGGGAAACCGGAAAGAACAGAGGCCACCGTCGCATAACTGTGAATTTTCAGCGACCTCCGCCGAATACATAATCAAGATAGCGTGCGAGAAGTCTCAATTGTTCTGCCGCCACCGTCTCCCGGGGTTCTGGATCTCACAGCGATAGAGCAGTAGACGGACGGTGCTCGTGCTGCCTGAGAGTATTAGAGAGGCCTCCCAATTCGAGAAGTTTCTCGTTCTACCCGGTTTGGCTCTGGCTTCCATAGCTCATCTGAGACATCTTGCCCTCGGTGAAAGGTTCCGTTGTCGGACGTCTTGCGCTCAGCGTTTGGTGAAGACATTATATAAAGTCAGGTACCACAGACTACAACGCGAACCCTCTTTACTTCTTAGTTAACAACGCAAACATTTTACGTTTTCCTTTTGTAATTTAAGTGTAGGCCAGCTTGTGTATACGGCTAATTGTTCCTTGTTTTATTTTGTTTAGAGCCGCCGGATGGGATGCCACTGATCTGCCATCATCAGCTGCGTGCTCTCCCACTTCCCACGGCAAGTGTTCTCCCGACTTTGGCCTTGCCATGACTACATAGACTGCACATTGATAGGAAATTTATCCGCGTGCATATCCCACTCCATTGGCACACTAGAGCTCTGTCGCCTTTCGAGGACAATATTTTAAAAACGCAACCTCCGACGGTCGTGACCATGAGATGAATACAACAATACTGCTGTGTGTGGGTGTATAGCTGTTTTATATTCGCATCATACTTGGACAGTTGAAATGTGGTCGTTGAGTGTGCGTGATCTTGCAGCGGTGTTAACAGATCCACTTACAAGACTAACCCTGATTATTATTTATTCTGCGCAGGAGAAAAACGTTCCGCTGTGTCTGCTTTGATGAGAAGTGTTGGCGGCAGAATATCGGATTCAAGGAGTTGCGTACGAGCGCAACAGCGATGGATGCTATGCTTGATGCTTGTAGCAAGATGTATTGACATGGAACGTCATATCGCAACTGGAAACGTAGAAGCGCATATAGAATCCACAATCTGCACGGGCATTGTAGAACTTCAGACTGAAGGTATGGCTCAATATAATATGATATATAAAGTGCGCGTATATAGATGACGATTTTAAAGTGTGTGTGTTTGTGTGTGTGGCTCATTATGCACGGTGTGTAAGGTTTGTGTTGATGAGCTGGCATCTCAAGTCAACAAAAGACAACAGCATAAGCATCCGGTAACATCTTTAATACGTAGCCAGCGAGAGTATGCCTTAGTCTAGGATATCTTATTCGAGTGTGCAACATTAGGTAACAAAGTTTGAGCAGTGAATCGCCACTTAAAAACCTCTGGGTATTTCCTCGATCTGGATATTGCCAAGAACGCCTGTACCGAGTGGCGAATAGAGCTGACTCAATCTGGGCATTGCCAAGCACGCACGCTTCGAGTGGTAGATAGAGCTGAATCAATCTGGGTATTGATGCCATGCAAGCCTGCTGCTCGGAGTGGCGAGCAGAGCTAACACAATCTGGGTATTGCCATGCACGCCTGCACCGGTTGGTGAATGGAGCTGACTCAATAATCTGGACATTGCCATGCACGCCTGCACCGAGTGGCGAGCAGAGCTGACTCAAACTGGATTTTGTCAAGCACGCCTGCACCGAGTGTCGGATAGGGCTGACTCAATGTGGGTATTGATAGCATGTGCGCTTGCTCCGAGGGGCAAACCGAGCTGATAAAATGTAGATAACGATGCCATGAACGCCTGCACCAAGGGGCGAATAGAGCTGAATCAATTCAGCACTGCCATGCACACCAGCACCGAGTGGCCAATAGAGCTGAATCAATATGCGCATTGCCAAGCACGCCTGCACCGAGTGGCGAACACAACTGACGCAGACTGGGTATTGCCATGTACGCGTGCGCCGAGTGGCGAATAGATCTGAATCAATCTGAGCATTGCCATGCATGCCTGCACCGAATGGCGAACACAACTGACTCAATCTGGTTATTTCCAAGCACGCCTGCAAAGAGTGTCGCACAGAGCTGACTCAAACTGGGTATTCCCGATGCATGCATGCACCGAGTGGCGAACATATCAGACTTTATATGGGTATTACCATGCATGCCTGCACCGAGTGGCAAACAAAGTTGACGCAAACTGGTTATTGCCATGCACGCCTGCACCGAGCGGCAAATAGAGCCGACTCATTTTGGGGATTGATGCCATGCGAGCTTGCTCCGAGTGGTGAATATGAGCTTTCTCAATTTCTGTATTTCCATGCACGCCCGCATAAGATGCATAGATAAAATTGCATTATGCTCGCTGCAAATAATTCTGAAAGTTAGTTAGTTATTTCTAAACAAAATGTAAAACTTTTTGCGACAGGATGCTCAAGTATTGGGGGTTTTGAAGCATTGGTGGAGTCCATTACTGCGGGGCATTATATCGAAAAGGACATTACTGCCGATGTACCCGCAGATGGCTTTGCATTCACCATCGATGCCTATGCAGATAGATTGACGGATGAACTTCTGGATGGCGTTGTTTCTCGGGTGCAAATTCGTCAGTATGAAGATGGTCCCTGGCATAAATCAAATATTGCAGAAACAACATCGGAATCAATATGTAACGTTGAGAGCACGGCGGTAACACTCGACTCCACCGGTATAGATCATTTAATGCAGGAGGGGCTATGGAACACCATCGAAGATCTGTTTACAGTTGTTGACGAATATAACACCGATGCTCCCTCTCGACAAGTACGCCAACCCTTTGTTCTCCCATGGATCTTGCCTAGCAATAGTTTTTTCCAATATGCCATCGGTGTCATGGCAAATAGTCACTCTGCCCCCCTTGTTCACGGTGTTATAATAAATTCTGATTGTTCACTGTAATATATCAAATTGAATTATGCATTGCTACACTTGCTGGTCTCGTGGAGTTCACACACAGAGACACACGATTTTAAAGAAGCTTATTTACGAGGGCGGTTGGCATAATGTACAACCGAGTGCTCGATATCCACACTACCACACACACACACACACATATATATGCAAGATATTTATTCTATAATGGTTATTTCTATGCTGCGCTGATTGCTTGTACACTAGTAATACAAACATAGTGGTGGAACTGGTTATTTGTTAAAGTCAACATTTCTGGATAGCGAACACTTATTTCACCGCTTCTTGTACAACATTTTACATCACACAAAGTGTTCCATCATATCGAGCTTACATGATTCTGTTATTATCTGTGCTCGGGCAGGCAAGTGGCTCTCTACAATCGGATAAGGAAAGACGCCAAAGTGGCATTCGCTTCCAAGAGGCACAACCTGGACAATCACTTGAGGGGCGTCAATCTCTACCTACCGCCGAGCAGCCACCCTATCGGCGCAGCTCTGTGTATGGCAGCCATATTTTGAAGCCGGTGCCACCACCTCCTATTCAACAAACTTTGGCATTCTCCACAGGCGGGCTATTTTATGCGGGGAATTCACTTCTCAATGCACTTGGGGGTCACAATATGAGCACTCGCATTGGCGATCTGCTTACTGGTAGAGGGATGGTGATTGCTGGTACTGCACTCATCAATGCAATCTCTGAGCACGGCTGCGTGAACGACCCTGCGATGCAATGCTGCATGAAAGAGTGTTTGAAGCTTTTGAATGAGCAACAACCCGGATGGACACAACGAAAAATAAACGAGTTTGACAGACAATGGGAGGGCACTGGTGTCAACGAATCTCTGCGTTACCCGGATGCATATCTTGCGCAATGCAACGCATTCCTTTCAGAGCATCTCCAAAATGGTTACTGTATGTCTTCTGCATGCGCCATTTTGTCACGGCGATTCCTTTACCGACCCCGCCGCGATGGTGACCCCGTTGCACAAAGCTATCGGCAACGGCTCACCGGGGACACTGCGCTCACGCCCGCCAAGGTCATCAACACCAAGTGTTGTCAGCGTGGCTGCGTCAATAACATGACAGACAACGGTGTCCAACTACATCGAGACGCTTTCAACATAGCCTTGAATGCTCCAAACGCGCAACAAGCGAGGAGGCATGTGCTTCATCGTATCCTCCACTTTCACAACTGCTGCAATGAAGCTGTGAATCTCATCCTGGGCACCAAAGCACTCAATTCTTCGTTACTAGCTGAATTGCGAAAACAAGACAGCGTGATTCCAAGAACCCATGGAATGCAAGCCTACCGTGGGCATAACCCACCCTTCAACAAGGACCTAAGATTGTATGCACGAGTGAAGGACCATCTGGATTTGGTCACCCATAGCCACTCAGAGAGAGATGTGCGAATCATCGTGTCGACTGCCGAGAACATTCATGGGAAGAAGGGCCTGCATAGGCACTTTAACCTGCAAGAGGAGAATGACATTCCTTTATCAACGTACCGGGATATCCTCGTCAGCTGCTTTGCGGCTGAGCACACGGAACGCCTGCAAAATGCCAGTGAGTCACATAACGTATGTGTTAGCTGCAAGGCACTCTTCTTAGAACGAGATTCTGCCCTCATCGGCCTGAACGGCGCCAACGCGATGATCAAACGTATACGACGGCTCGAATGCGAAGCGGCATGCCTCCCTATACCTACAAATGCGGATGTCTCTCGAGCTGTCAATTCAGAGGAAGCCGAGCTTTTAGCAGAAGTAGTCGAAAGGCAAGCAGAGTACACTGCCATCAAAGCAAAGATCTCAGCACATTTCCAAGATGACAAATCCCAGCGCAAGATCATGCACTTCCTGCTTGGCGTTGAACTGGATCGCTTGCAGCTAGCCCATACTCGCAATTTGCACTTGGCCAAAAGACTCCTGCGGATATTCCATGTCGACGGCGAGACATCACGGCAACTACCTAAGCTGCCATTGACCTCGACTCAAGAACAAATGGGAGGGTGGAGGGTGTCAAACATGGGCATTTATGACATGCTCACCAACACCATGCATAATGTGCTTATGGACCATGGCGTTGGAAAGGAGGATGCCAATGTGCTAGTAACCGTCTTACTGCAGGTGATTATTTGTAAGACTGAGAGCAACGACGAGATATTCGTGTTTGTGATGGACTGTTGCGCCGTCGGAAATTGTGGACTCGTGGATTGGTTCCTCACCTTTGTGGTGGATGAACTGCAACTTGTCCGTGCTTGTGGGGTGGTATATTTTTGGACCAATCATGGGAAAGGTCCCGCAGACACCCGCTATGGACAGCACCAGAGCATCCACAAGCACTCTCTGTGTCTTTCAATAGACATGTATGGCGTTTTGCTTGAACGTGTCCAAAATAAAAAAACGAAGGAGTGTGATACCACCACGATATTGCACGCCTCGGGTATTCCAAATTGGGCAGAATATGCACAACGGCGGACACAGGGGCTCGTGCCATATCCTGGTTATTTCAAGTTCAAAGAGGCAGACCGGCACGAGGCATGGGTTGTGCGATCCATAGACAACTTGCCTCAACCTCTAGCCCAGTACCTCAGCGAATTCGAAGCACCCACGGGATGGGTGGTGCAACGGCACAAGCTAAGATCCACGACTCGGAAGTTTTGTTTTCTGCCGCGCACTCAAGACCAGGGCAACGCACGGCCGAAGGCACGGCTGAATGCCTCGGTGTGGGACCTAGACCAAGACCCTACGGCGAGCGCCGCAGCAGATGCAGAGGAGAAGACCCAAGCTCAAAGGTTAAACCGCCATCAGGTAGTGAAGAATGGATACAACTTTTTCAACCGCAGACATCATGGTCCGGATCAGATTTTGGACATTCGCACTGTTGAAGAGGCTGGGATCGTATTGTATCCATCTGGTTACACTGGGATGACGGGTCCATCTCCGGATATGCGCGCATATGCCTTGGACAAGATCGATCGAAGACCAAACACTAAAACTGGCATATTTCCCTCACTTGTTTGGCTAAACTGCGAGCTGGGTAGAGGCGCATGCCAGCAAGAGGGGGTGGAATTCGTGGACCCCCAGGAGGCTATTGGTGGACCAAGATTGCCAATGGCATGCCCTAAATCGAGTAAATTTTACAATGCTCTATGTGCTTTCGGCGCCACGACGGTCCCACACCAGAGAATCACCCTCGCCGATGTCGTTGAATGGCTTCCTCGACCTGATGGGACCTTTTTCACCTTCGATGCACCCCATGCTTGCGCAACAGATGCCGATATGCGTACAATGCATTCCCTTTACCCCAACTATCGCATCCGCAGGGAGCCCATCCCCGATCTGATACATGGTGCATCCGTAGCAGGACAACTCATTTTAGATCGTTTATCATCTTATCACGGCTAGTGAAACAATCGTTTGTTGCTATGTTTAATATGTTCAATGTCAACATGAGGATTGCTGATACTCTGCAGCATAATTGCATACATAATAGTATCTCCTAATACAAACTAAGTACAGTAGTGTGATTGCACATCGCCTGACATAGTGAATAATAAAGAGCCACTCATAGGGCGACAATAACAAAACAGATGATGCTGCATGTAACGGCCTTAGGCGGTCGATGCTGTGAGCACCGGGGCACGGTGCCTCGTGTTGTTGTTGTTGTGAGCACCGAGGCACGGTGCCTTACGCTGCCGATGCAGTGAGCATCAGTGCACGGTGCCTCATGCTGCCGATGGTGATGGTGCGAGCATCGAGGCACGGTGCCTTACGCTGCCAATGCTGCGAGCACCGAGCACGGTGCCTCACGCTGCCAATGCTGCGAGCACCGAGCACGGTGCCTCACGCTGCCAATGCTGTGAGCACCGAGGCACGGCGTCCCCTGTCGCACGTACCTTTTTTTGCCGTTTGCCGCTTGCGTATGGAGAGAGATCCAGGTCCTCGTTCGATGATATTCTTGAGAGCAGAAAGGCCCCCTTCAGCCATTTCTGATTGTGCACAATGGGGTGATTCGAGCTCGTCTACGGGATCCTTGTCTTCGCCGTCCACATTCCCCTCGTAACGTTTCAATTGCTGGGCATGGCATGCACACAAACACACATCCAGACCGCCATGAGAGGCACCACCCGAAGCTAGCCAATCCTATCCCCTGAAAGGGGAGCGCGCAATAATAATTCGGAGCTGTGTCAAGATGCCATGCACCCACAAACGCCAACAAAAGGCACCTCAACATCCCAGTGGTGACTAGAAGCATCCAAGAACGTGCGGGGCTATGACAAGATCCCACATGCAGAAAGACAAGCTATACATTCAAATAGCAGCATTGCCTAGCGCTGTCAACATACTCCAATTGCAAACGTTTGCAGGGTCACCTCAAGGAGCATGGGTTTCGCAAGTACTAAGGCATTCGGGGTAACAGCCGTTTTCGCGAAGAAATATCCCGGCCAGGGCATTTCAGCTTGGTGTTGTGGACTCCACTGTAACCAATTCTCATACCATTTTGCAGAGTGCTCTTCAAGCTTCTCCTCGGAAGATTTTTGCTTGACGGTCTTTGTGCGCTTGGTTTGGGGTGCTTCTTGCAAATAGCAATGATGCACATGCATGTGTGTTCATGGTTCCAACACATGGTGAATTAAACATAATACAATGGCAAGGTAATGTTAAAGTTTATTAAGCCACTTGACAATATAGCAAAATTCAGCATATACTTTATTGTATGTGCAGTACTGTGCAACCCATGAGATGAGTCTACCGCAAACAAATCACTTGAATCCGACATTCTGCCATTTTGTTTTTGCTAATCGACCAGTGTAAAATGCTCAATTCCACGCCTGGCATTTTCACTGTATGCATCAGATTCGCAGTCAAGCACCTTGCCTGAATCATATTTCACAAGTGCAAAGGCACAGTGCGTGCAACTATTGCACTTGCCACTCGCTAAGGAATGAGTGCAACAAAGCGAGAGAACAGTTCCACGTCCAAAAATGTCATCCTGAATGCGAGAACCAGCCTGAATCTTTGGTGAGTCGGAGGACTTGGTTGTCGTGTCCACTTTATCAACTACGTGGTCCAAAAGCTTGCCCTCACCAGCGTTGCTACAGCCTACAGCGGTAGCTGGCGACCTGGAATTTGCAACCTGCGCTTTTGGCTTGGCAATTGCGGTCGCAATTCCTGCGGTCCCAGCAAGTTCTTGCCCGGCCGTCCCAGCACCTGCGGTCCCAGCAAGCTCCTGCCCGGCCGTCCAAGCAACCGCTGTCCCAGCAAGCTCCTGCCCGGCCATCCCAGCATCTGCGGTCCCACCGAGCCTCGGGGTTGGTCAGCACTGGCTGCACCCATCACGGCAAGGACACGCGCGCAAAGACTCTCGCCTCGGGGTTGGTCAGCAC
>LGRX02004052.1:0-14413 GCA_001247695.2 Cymbomonas tetramitiformis | reverse complement strand
TGAGAAGATTGTAGGTCGTCATCTGCAAGTTGCAGTAGACCAAGCTGTCTCGTGAGAAGCTTGTATGTCGTCCTCTGCAGGCTGCAATAGACCAAGCTGTCTCGTAAGAAGATTGTAGGTCGTCATCTGCAAGTTGCAGTAGACCAAGCTGTCTCGTGAGAAGCTTGTATGTCGTCCTCTGCAAGTTGCAGTAGACCAAGCTGTCTCGTGAAGAGCTTGTATGTCGTCATCGATCTGCAACTTGCAATGGACCATGTGTCGAGTGAGAAGCTTGTATGTCGTCCTCTGCAGGCTGCAATGGCCCAAGCTGTCTCGTGAGAAGCTTGTATGTCGTCATCGATCTGCAACTTGCAATGGACCATGTGTCAAATGAGAAGCTTGTCTGTCGTCCTCTGCAGGCTGCAATGGACCAAGCTGTCTCGTGAGAAGCTTGTAGGAAGTCATCTGCAGGCTGCAATGGACCAAGCTGTCTTGTGAGAAGCTTGTAGGTCGTCATCTGCAGGCTGCAATACAAAAAGCTGTCTCGTGAGAAGCTTGTATGTCGTCCTCTGCAGCTTGCAATGGACCAAGGTATCTCGTGATAAGCTTGTACGGCGTCCTCTGCAACTTGCAATGGACCAAGCTGTCTCGTGAGAAGCTTGTAGGTCGTCCTCTGCAGGCCGCAATGGACCAAGCTGTCTAGTGAGAAGCTTGTATGTCGTCATTTGCAACTTGCAATGGACCGTTGTCCAATGAGAAGCTTGTATGTCGTCCTCTGCAAGCTGCAATGGACCAAGCTGTCTCGTGAGAAGCTTGGAGGTCGTCCTCTGCAGGCTGCAATAGACCAAGCTGTCTCGTGAGAAGATTGTAGGTCGTCATCTGCAGGCTGCAATGGACCAAGCTGTCTCGTGAGAAGCTTGTATGTCGTCATGGATCTGCAACTTGCAATGGACCATGTGTCGAGTGAGAAGCTTGTATGTCGTCCTCTGCAGGCTGCAATGGACCAAGCTGTCTCGTGAGAAGCTTGTAGGTCGTCCTCCGCAAGCTGCAATGGATCAAGCTGTCTCGTGAGAAGCTTGTATGTCGTCCCCTACAGCTTGCAATGGACCAAGCTGTCTCGTGATATGCTTGTACGGCGTCCTCTGCAACTTGCAATGGACCAAGCTGTCTCGTGAGAAGCATGTATGTCGTCCTCTGCAGGTTGCAATGGACCAAGCTGTCTAGTGAGAAGCTTGTAGATCGTCCTCTGCAGGCTGCGATGGACCAAGCTGTCTAGTGAGAAGCTTGTATGTTCCAAAATTATCGGCACTATAATTTCGGTTATTCGAAGGTAGCAGAGTACACCCCCCCCCGTCGATGTCGCCTGGGATTTTTTGTGGCATCAGATTTTCTGTGCGACAGATCCCGTAGCGACGAGTGGGCGCGACAGTCGTGTCGCCCGCGACGGGTTCGGACGGAGACCCGTCACCGTGTGTCAGTTTGCCCGCATCAGATGCCCGAGTCATTTGAGACACTTGCTTGATCTGTTTTGGGATTTCAAACTGACACTTTCCGATCGGCCGCCACGTGGCCCGATCGAGCCTCGGCCAACTGCCGAGAGCTGTGCGACAGTGCTTAAAACAGTTTCACTAGGATCAGTGAAACAGTTTTCTCACTTCGAGCCCACACGTGCCAAAAGCACGGTTCTTGCTCTTTTTTCTGGGCGAATTATTTAAAACAAATAATTCTTTGGCTCGAAGTAGAAAACTTTCTAACTTCTGACTTGTTTCTTTTCAGGGATGAATCCTCCTCCTAACCCTTTGCCGATTGACCCGGTCCCCATCTGGGGGTCGCCTGCCGTGCGTGCCGCCTTACATGACTGTAACACATTTTTCCCGACTGTCCGATCTACTAGGTGGTCGCGTGTTACAGCCGAGCATGCGCAAGATGGCTTGTCTCAGCACTTTGGACCGTTGCGCGCAGCCTTTCGTGAAAGCATTCCGCCAGTCGTCTTGCCAGATCTTCCAGCGCTGACGGCAGCAGGCACAAGCTTTCTAGTCGCGGACCCGACGGCGGCTTCCACGTTCTCCATGCCGGCACAGTGGAAAATTGTTCCACCGTTGCCGGCTCCGTGGGGGCCCGTCAAAGCCGCGGCTGAGGCTTCGTGGAAGTTGGTGGGCCGGATTCTTGATTCCGTGCAAACTTACTCTGCGAACTTGCCTGTTGCGCCTGTTGTGCAAGCGCCAGTTGTGCAAGCCGGACCGGTTGATCCGGTCCTGGCGCTAATGCAACAACAGTTGGCTCAGCAGCAAGCAAACCATGAGGCGGCGATGGCAGTGCTTAGGCAAACGGTCGATGCGCAGCAGCAGCAGCTGATTGCAGCTGCTGCTGCTGCAGCCGTGGTTGCCGCTCCTCCAGTTTCGCCTGAGCTGCGGGCGCTAATTGTTGCATTTGAGTCCGCGCCCTTGTTTGTGGAGGAATGGCCTTTGGAGTGCTTGGACGTGTTGACTGCCGTTCTTCAGGTGCATGCGACACGATTGTCGGGTTTTCTTGTCGCGGCCGGTACGGCTCACTTCGGGTTAGACCCGTTAGTGAAGCTTAGGCCGGCCGCCTTTCCACTAATGTGCCATTTGTGCCCGCAGTTGGTTGTCGATGACCCGCAGGCGTTGGAGGGAGCTCTTCGCACGCCGCAGCTGCTTCGTGCTTTCGTCTTTTCAGTGAAGATGGAATTGACGAAGTGGCAGGCGTTCGCAGTGATGATTGATCCAGAGCGCCCTACTGTCGATTTCGCTTTGCTTGGTGCCCCCACAGGTTCACCGTCAGCGAAGGGCGGAAATTCTTCCGCCCCGATTGCTGGCGGTGGCGTTGGGGGCATGGGCGTTCCGGCACCGGCTGCTGGCAGCCCACCAGTGGCGCCAGTTACGCCAACGGTGCCGGAAAAGCATCGGCAGTCTGACGCGGACATCGAGGCGGCAGTTAAGGGCCTGGACGTGTCTCCTGACGCTGCACAGTTCTCAGGTAGGTCGCTCTTCACTCGTCTTGCCCCTGTTAGGCCTGTTTCAGGTGTTCATCGGGGTCTTGATTTGAGAGTCCGTCCACGCCAGACGTTCGCTGAAGATGATTCTCCGGCGTGGGAGATTGGCGTGGACGGAAGAGCTCACCTTCGAGTTAACTCGAAGTGTAAGTCTCTTGAGGAGTGGGAGACTAGCTTTCTCGACATCGCACTTGCCGCCCCATCAGTTGAGGGCGGCAAAGTCTTGTTAGCTTTTCGCACTTGGTTCTGCCTTCGGGCAGAACAATTCGGCTTCAAGGTCATGTTGGAATTTTATGACTTCCTCATGCACCTTGTGAGTGAAGAGAAGTCCTCCATGGAGATGGCGAAAGTCACTCTCGTGTGGCAGGATTTTCAGCTCCGCAAAATGTCTGCGGGGATTGATCTCTTCACTCCCTCGGGGAATTCTAAGAAGGTTGCTGATGAGCGCCCTTCAAAGGTCCCCAAGGTGGCCAAGGCCCCCCCTGTGGCTCCCCCTTCTGCCAAGAAGTCCAAAGGCAAATATTGCTTTAACTTCAACAAGCAGAAGGGTTGTAGTTACAAAGCATGCGCACACCCGCACGTCTGTTCCGGGTGTGGGGGGGGTCACCCGGTCTTCGAGTGCCCTAAGACCAAGGTCTGAAGGGTCGAGCTGCTGCCTGTGTGTGACACGACACAGGCTCGGCAGCAGGGTGAGCTGACTGCGGGGAAATTGCCCCCGCCTTGTGTTGTGTCGGCTTCGCCCGTTCCTTTGGATTTGTCTTCCCCTCCACCAATTGTGGAGGGAAACCCTGTTCAGTCAGCCTCGGACTCACCGAAGCCTGACTCTGTTCTTTGTTTGTCCCCGGACAGCCCGTTGGTCTCTGTCAGGGGCCCCTTGGAGGGGGGTATTGTTGACACCCCCCCCCCTGCTTCGTCCCCCCCTGCCCAGGCCCCGGTGTTTGGGCCTAAAGGTGTCTTAGACACTTTTGCAGGTCGGGGGAGAGTTGAGCCCGTCCCGAGGCTTGGTCGGGAGAAGCGGCCCATGGCACACGCTTGGATGTGCCGTAGCCGTCCGGCTAAAGCCTTGAGAGGGGCTTTGGAGTGTCACCCGTCGGCGACACATTGTTTTCAGGAAGCTTGGGACTCCTTCGGGGAACCCAAGCATGATTCCTCTTTTGTTCCCGGACCAGTTGACATTGGGGGCAAGCCCGTCCCGGTCACTGCCTCCACCCGTTGGCCAGCTTTGCTGGATCAACTGTGGGCAAAGACTTCTGCTGTCTCTTTAGAAGCAGCAGGCACTTCTGTCCAGCAGTGGCAGGAGTTCATGTCTGAGCTCAGGGAGGCCGGGGCCTCGGTCCCGGCCATGACTTCCCAGGCTTGCAGAATGGCAGCTGCCTTTCTGGAAGACCCTGATTGCGTGTACCTTGTTAGGGGTGCAGCATGCGGGGTGGGGTTTCCTTTTTCACAAGTTCCCGAAGACACTTTCTACTCTGTAGAAAATTATGTGTCTAAGGAGCACTGGCCGGCCATGCAAGCAGAGATTCTCAAAGAGAAAGCTGCTGGCAATGTGGTTGAGGTCCGCATGCACTGGAAAGTGCAGGGCATCTCGGCAGTGGGCATTGTGGAAAGGGAGAGGAAAGGTGTGATTAAATTCAGACCTGTGTGGGACTATTCCAGACCGGAAGATGTGGGGGTTAACTCCCGCATCGACCTAGTCAAAGAGAAGTTTGCCTCGGTGAAGGATGCTTACTCTTTGCTTAGACCGGGTTTGTGGATGGCTAAGGTGGACCTCACCGCAGCCTACCGGAGTGTCCCAGTGGCAGCCCGGTACTGGATGTCCCACGTGTTTAGGTGGGATGGTGAAGTTCTGGCTGACACGAGGGCCCCCTTCGGGAATTCCTCTATGCCAGGTATCTTCACCAGATTCACTCGGGCAATTGTCCGATGGATGCAGGCTCAAGGTGCCTCAATTGTGGGGTACCTCGACGATTTTCTCCTGGTGGGCTCATTTCATGAGGTTCAGGAGTTCATGTGGCTTTTGCACGAGTTCGTAACCTTCCTCGGCTTTGAGGTCAACCCGGACAAGTGTGAGGGTCCCTCCCAGGTCCTAGAGTTCCTGGGGGTGGAGCTCTCCACCACCGAGGGGGTTTGCACTGCTCGCATCTCCGAGGATCGGATGCTTGTAGTACAGGCCAAGGTGGAGGAGGTCCGCAGGTTGGGGGCCCTCGGTGGCCCCCAGGTTCCCCGGGCCAAGCTAGAATCCTTGCTTGGCCTGCTTGCTTTCTGCGGGCAAGTGGTGTACGGCCTTTCGCTGTACACTAGGTTTGCCCATGCATTGTTGTCACAATGCAAGGCGAGGTTCCTCCACCTTAATGACAAGGTGGTCCAGGACCTCAAGGTCATTTGCACAGTCATGAGACTGTACAATGGCCGACGAGTCCGACTAGACCGGCTGGAGGTTAAGTGGGAATGGTTTTCCACTGATGCCTCCACCGGAGTCGGGATGGGAGCAGTGCTGGACAAGCGCTGGTTCGCCGTCACCTGGGCTTGGCTCCGTAGCCAGCCCCAGGAGGATTTCTTCCCTTTCAATCCAAATAACCCAAAGTCTGAGGACATCGGGTATTTGGAACTGTTTACCCTCTACTGGGCCCTGGTCCTTTGGGGTAAGCACTTGGAGGGGAAGTCCGTAGTTGTCCACATTGACAACAAATGTGTCATTGGGCAACTACAGCGGTGGTGGGGCCCGTCTGAGTACATACCGTTACTCAGACAGTTGTTCCTCGTGTGTGTCCAGCATGACATCCGTCTGCTTCCAACCTACATTGCCTCAAAGGACAATGTCTATGCTGACCTCCTTTCGAGGGGTCAAATTAGTGCATTCCAGAGGCGGTGCAGGGAGGACAGGCATCACTCGGTCTGGATTGAAGACCGGGATGATTGGATGCTCCTGCCCAACCTGTGGAGGGCCCTGGACGTCCAGTTCGGGCCCTTCACGGTTGACTGCTGTGTTTCACAGCACGGTGCCAACTCCTTCTGCCGGGTCGGCTGGACGAAGGAGGATGACGCCAGAGTTATGGACTTTCGGGGCCATAACTGCTGGGGGAATCTTCCTTTCTCTGGCTTCCTCGAGATCATCCAGAATTTTCTGAGGTGTAAGAGGCAGCAGCAGCGTGGCACCGCCGGGACCTTCTTGGTCCCGGTCTGGGAGGGAGACCCCGGCTACGAGCTGGTAAAGTCCCTCCCCGAGGTGTTCAAGGTAGTGCGCCGTTGGCCCGCACGGAGTACCTTGTTCACCGCCCCCTCCCCGCAAGGGGGAGGGCGGACTTACTGGGGGGACACCAGATGGGCCACCATGGTGGTCCGCTGCCCCCCGCACCCTGTCGAGTGGACTGACTCCGTGCTCACCGGGGTGACTTGGTGAGCAGGTGAGGAGCTCGACAGGCTGTTCGCCCAGACCGCCATCTACCAGTCTGTGTGTTTTGCCTTAAATACACAGGCCTCGTACTCTACCGGGGTAAGGAGCTTCGTCTCTTTCTGCATCTCCGGCAGGTCTCGAGGTTTTCTGGCAATGATGCTCCCGGCAACAGATGATGTACTGGCATGGTGGGTCGTGTTTATGGTTACTGACCGGAAGGTCAAGCCATCCACCGCCAAGAAGTACACCTCGGGCGTGAGGGCCCTCCATCTGCAGCTGGGTTTGGTGTGGGTCCCGGTGAGGGAGAGATGGGCCGTGCATTCAGCCCTGCAGGGCTGTGGTCGGAGGTGGGACACCCCCTCCAAGCAGACCATGCCCATCGGGTTTGAGGAGCTGTTGCAGATGGCAGTAGTGGTAGACCCCAACAGTTTCCTAGAAATTGTGGTGTTTGCTGCCATGCTGACTGCATTCTTCTTCTTCTTCCGGAAGGACAATGTCTCGGTTGAGAAGGCGGACGCCTGGAACCCTCGTGGTCACCTGGTCCGTGCCGACATGTCCTTCCCGGTCCTGGAGGAGGGGGCCCGTCAGGTGGACATTAGAGTGCGTCACTCTAAGACCATCCAGGCGGGAGAGCGCTACCACACCGTGCGCGCGGTTGAGGTCCCCGGCTCCCCCATCTGTGTCGTCCGGGCACTTTGGAGGATTGGGCAATTGCCGAACCTCGGCCCGGACGGGCCTCTGTTTTGCACCGAGGATGCCAAGGGCCGCCTGAAGCCCTTGACACACTCGGTGTTTGTGGCCGTCTTCCGCAAGCTGGCGGCTCGGGCGGGGCTGGACCCGGCTGCCTACACCGGCCACTCCTTCCGCCGTGGCGGGGCCACCGCTGCCTTCAGGTTGCAGGTGCAGGACGCCCTGATTCAGGCCCACGGTGACTGGGCCTCCGAGTGCTACAAGCTGTACTGCGACATGGACGCCGCACAGCAGCTGATCCTCCCCTCGGCAATGGCTTCTGGCGCTGCAGCCGCCACCCGCGCCTTCGAGGGGCGAGCCTGATCGGTACGTACCCGCTCCCTCCCGGCCCTCCCGCCCCTCTCTCTCTCTCTTGCCGATGGGTTGGGTGTTGTGGTCTCAGTTGCAGTGCTTCCCTAGCAGCAGGAACCTAGGCTTGCCTCTGGTGTACTCCGGTGTCTGGATAGGCCCTACTGTGGGCTGTACCTAGGCTTGCCTCCGCTGTACTCCGGTGCCTAGTTAGGCCCTATTGTGGGCTGTTGTGCTGCTTAAGGGGGTCCCAAGCAGCAGTGACCCAGACTCCGGTAGAGTGTACCGCTGGGTGTACCGGGGTTTGGTTAGGCCCTACTGTGGGCTGATGTGCTGGTTTTGGGGACTCGGGTCCCAAGCAGCAGTGACCCAAACTCCCGGTGTACCGCTGGGTGCTTACCTCCGGGGGTTTGGTTAGGCCCTATTGTGGGCTGATGTGCTGGATTTGGGGACCCGGAGCCTAGGGGCCTCGTGCGGTACCGCTGGGTGCCTGCTCCTAGTTGGGTGAGAGGAAGCTTCTTTGTCCCCCAGGTCTTGGCTGAAGCCTGAAGCCTGAAGCCTGAAGCCTGGAGCCCAGCAGCTGCCGAGCAGCTGCACAGAAGCTTCCTTGTGTCACCACTGCTTAGAGCCACAGTTCAGACACTTGGCTAGTTGTGAGATTGAGAGATGAGACAGACTCGAGAGTTGTTGGTACAGAGACACAGAGACATGGGACCCCTGCCTGATGGCTGACTAGCAGACCGCTGTGACCAGGAGTACTGGAACACATCTCCGCAGACGGTATATCAATATTTGATTTGTATATAAAACATTGCTATTCCCATGTGTGTTGTGATTGTGCCTTGGTGTACCTGCTTCCTGGCAAGAATAATCCAAAATTATCGGCACTATAATTTCGGTTATTCGAAGGTAGCAGAGTACACCCCCCCCCGTCGATGTCGCCTGGGATTTTTTGTGGCATCAGATTTTCTGTGCGACAGATCCCGTAGCGACGAGTGGGCGCGACAGTCGTGTCGCCCGCGACGGGTTCGGACGGAGACCCGTCACCGTGTGTCAGTTTGCCCGCATCAGATGCCCGAGTCATTTGAGACACTTGCTTGATCTGTTTTGGGATTTCAAACTGACACTTTCCGATCGGCCGCCACGTGGCCCGATCGAGCCTCGGCCAACTGCCGAGAGCTGTGCGACAGTGCTTAAAACAGTTTCACTAGGATCAGTGAAACAGTTTTCTCACTTCGAGCCCACACGTGCCAAAAGCACGGTTCTTGCTCTTTTTTCTCCCGCCATCCCTCCCTGGTCCTGTTGTGTGACTCTGGGTTTGAGCGTGGTGGGGTTTGGGTGAGAGGAAGCTTCTTTGTCCCCCAGGTCTGGCTGAAGCCTGAAGCCTGAAGCCTGAAGCCTGGAGCCCAGCAGCTGCCGAGCAGCTGCACAGAAGCTTCCTTGTGTCACCACTGCTTAGAGCCACAGTTCAGACACTTGGCTAGTTGTGAGATTGAGAGATGAGACAGACTCGAGAGTTGTTGGTACAGAGACACAGAGACATGGGACCCCTGCCTGATGGCTGACTAGCAGACCGCTGTGACCAGGAGTACTGGAACACATCTCCGCAGACGGTATATCAATATTTGATTTGTATATAAAACATTGCTATTCCCATGTGTGTTGTGATTGTGCCTTGGTGTACCTGCTTCCTGGCAAGAATAACGTCATCGATCTGCAACTTGCAATGGACCGTTGTCCAGTGAGAAGCTTGTATGTCGTCCTTTGCAAGCTGCAATAGATTAAGTTGTCTCATGAGAAGCTTGTAGGTCGTCCCCTGCAGGCTGCAATGGACCAAGCTGTCTAGTGAAAAGCTTGTAGGTCGTCCTTTGCAGGCTGCAATAGACCAAGCTGTCTCGTGAGAAGTTTGTATGTCGTCATATGCACCTTGCAATGGACCAAGGTATCTCGTGATAAGCTTGTATGGCGTCCTCTGCAGGCTGCAATGGACCAAGCTATCTCGTGAGAAGCTTGTATGTCGTCCTCTGCAAGTTGCAATGGACCAAGCTGTCTCGTGAGAAGCTTGTAGGTCGTCCTCTGCAGGCTGCAATGGACTAAGCTGTCTAGTGAGAAGCTTTTATGTCGTCATCTGCAACTTGCAGTAGACCAAGCTGTCTCGTGAGAAGCTTGTATGTCGTCCTCTGCAGCTTGCAATGGACCAAGGTATCTCGTGATAAGCTTGTACGGCGTCCTCTGCAACTTGCAATGGACCAAGCTGTCTCGTGAGAAGCTTGTAGGTCGTCCTCTGCAGGCCGCAATGGACCAAGCTGTCTAGTGAGAAGCTTGTATGTCGTCATTTGCAACTTGCAATGGACCGTTGTCCAATGAGAAGCTTGTATGTCGTCCTCTGCAAGCTGCAATGGACCAAGCTGTCTCGTGAGAAGCTTGGAGGTCGTCCTCTGCAGGCTGCAATAGACCAAGCTGTCTCGTGAGAAGATTGTAGGTCGTCATCTGCAAGTTGCAGTAGACCAAGCTGTCTCGTGAGAAGCTTGTATGTCGTCCTCTGCAAGTTGCAGTAGACCAAGCTGTCTCGTGAAGAGCTTGTATGTCGTCATCGATCTGCAACTTGCAATGGACCATGTGTCGAGTGAGAAGCTTGTATGTCGTCCTCTGCAGGCTGCAATGGCCCAAGCTGTCTCGTGAGAAGCTTGTATGTCGTCATCGATCTGCAACTTGCAATGGACCATGTGTCAAATGAGAAGCTTGTCTGTCGTCCTCTGCAGGCTGCAATGGACCAAGCTGTCTCGTGAGAAGCTTGTAGGAAGTCATCTGCAGGCTGCAATGGACCAAGCTGTCTTGTGAGAAGCTTGTAGGTCGTCATCTGCAGGCTGCAATACAAAAAGCTGTCTCGTGAGAAGCTTGTATGTCGTCCTCTGCAGCTTGCAATGGACCAAGGTATCTCGTGATAAGCTTGTACGGCGTCCTCTGCAACTTGCAATGGACCAAGCTGTCTCGTGAGAAGCTTGTAGGTCGTCCTCTGCAGGCCGCAATGGACCAAGCTGTCTAGTGAGAAGCTTGTATGTCGTCATTTGCAACTTGCAATGGACCGTTGTCCAATGAGAAGCTTGTATGTCGTCCTCTGCAAGCTGCAATGGACCAAGCTGTCTCGTGAGAAGCTTGGAGGTCGTCCTCTGCAAGTTGCAGTAGACCAAGCTGTCTCGTGAGGAGCTTGTAGGTCGTCTTCTGCAGGCTGCAATGGACCAAGCTGTCTCGTGAGAAGCTTGTATGTCGTCATGGATCTGCAACTTGCAATGGACCATGTGTCGAGTGAGAAGCTTGTATGTCGTCCTCTGCAGGCTGCAATGGACCAAGCTGTCTCGTGAGAAGCTTGTAGGTCGTCCTCCGCAAGCTGCAATGGATCAAGCTGTCTCGTGAGAAGCTTGTATGTCGTCCCCTACAGCTTGCAATGGACCAAGCTGTCTCGTGATATGCTTGTACGGCGTCCTCTGCAACTTGCAATGGACCAAGCTGTCTCGTGAGAAGCATGTATGTCGTCCTCTGCAGCTTGCAATGGACCAAGCTGTCTAGTGAGAAGCTTGTAGATCGTCCTCTGCAGGCTGCGATGGACCAAGCTGTCTAGTGAGAAGCTTGTATGTCGTCATCGATCTGCAACTTGCAATGGACCGTTGTCCAGTGAGAAGCTTGTATGTCGTCCTTTGCAAGCTGCAATAGATTAAGTTGTCTCATGAGAAGCTTGTAGGTCGTCCCCTGCAGGCTGCAATGGACCAAGCTGTCTAGTGGAAAGCTTGTAGGTCGTCCTTTGCAGGCTGCAATAGACCAAGCTGTCTCGTGAGAAGTTTGTATGTCGTCATATGCACCTTGCAATGGACCAAGGTATCTCGTGATAAGCTTGTATGGCGTCCTCTGCAGGCTGCAATGGACCAAGCTATCTCGTGAGAAGCTTGTATGTCGTCCTCTGCAAGTTGCAATGGACCAAGCTGTCTCGTGAGAAGCTTGTAGGTCGTCCTCTGCAGGCTGCAATGGACTAAGCTGTCTAGTGAGAAGCTTTTATGTCGTCATCTGCAACTTGCAGTAGACCAAGCTGTCTCGTGAGAAGCTTGTATGTCGTCCTCTGCAGCTTGCAATGGACCAAGGTATCTCGTGATAAGCTTGTACGGCGTCCTCTGCAACTTGCAATGGACCAAGCTGTCTCGTGAGAAGCTTGTAGGTCGTCCTCTGCAGGCCGCAATGGACCAAGCTGTCTAGTGAGAAGCTTGTATGTCGTCATTTGCAACTTGCAATGGACCGTTGTCCAATGAGAAGCTTGTATGTCGTCCTCTGCAAGCTGCAATGGACCAAGCTGTCTCGTGAGAAGCTTGGAGGTCGTCCTCTGCAGGCTGCAATAGACCAAGCTGTCTCGTGAGAAGATTGTAGGTCGTCATCTGCAAGTTGCAGTAGACCAAGCTGTCTCGTGAGAAGCTTGTATGTCGTCCTCTGCAGGCTGCAATAGACCAAGCTGTCTCGTAAGAAGATTGTAGGTCGTCATCTGCAAGTTGCAGTAGACCAAGCTGTCTCGTGAGAAGCTTGTATGTCGTCCTCTGCAAGTTGCAGTAGACCAAGCTGTCTCGTGAAGAGCTTGTATGTCGTCATCGATCTGCAACTTGCAATGGACCATGTGTCGAGTGAGAAGCTTGTATGTCGTCCTCTGCAGGCTGCAATGGCCCAAGCTGTCTCGTGAGAAGCTTGTATGTCGTCATCGATCTGCAACTTGCAATGGACCATGTGTCAAATGAGAAGCTTGTCTGTCGTCCTCTGCAGGCTGCAATGGACCAAGCTGTCTCGTGAGAAGCTTGTAGGAAGTCATCTGCAGGCTGCAATGGACCAAGCTGTCTTGTGAGAAGCTTGTAGGTCGTCATCTGCAGGCTGCAATACAAAAAGCTGTCTCGTGAGAAGCTTGTATGTCGTCCTCTGCAGCTTGCAATGGACCAAGGTATCTCGTGATAAGCTTGTACGGCGTCCTCTGCAACTTGCAATGGACCAAGCTGTCTCGTGAGAAGCTTGTAGGTCGTCCTCTGCAGGCCGCAATGGACCAAGCTGTCTAGTGAGAAGCTTGTATGTCGTCATTTGCAACTTGCAATGGACCGTTGTCCAATGAGAAGCTTGTATGTCGTCCTCTGCAAGCTGCAATGGACCAAGCTGTCTCGTGAGAAGCTTGGAGGTCGTCCTCTGCAGGCTGCAATAGACCAAGCTGTCTCGTGAGAAGATTGTAGGTCGTCATCTGCAGGCTGCAATGGACCAAGCTGTCTCGTGAGAAGCTTGTATGTCGTCCTCTGCATGCTGCAATAGACCAACCATGTGTCGAGTGAGAAGCTTGTATGTCGTCCTCTGCAGGCTGCAATGGACCAAGCTGTCTCGTGAGAAGCTTGTAGGTCGTCCTCCGCAAGCTGCAATGGATCAAGCTGTCTCGTGAGAAGCTTGTATGTCGTCCCCTACAGCTTGCAATGGACCAAGCTGTCTCGTGATATGCTTGTACGGCGTCCTCTGCAACTTGCAATGGACCAAGCTGTCTCGTGAGAAGCATGTATGTCGTCCTCTGCAGCTTGCAATGGACCAAGCTGTCTAGTGAGAAGCTTGTAGATCGTCCTCTGCAGGCTGCGATGGACCAAGCTGTCTAGTGAGAAGCTTGTATGTCGTCATCGATCTGCAACTTGCAATGGACCGTTGTCCAGTGAGAAGCTTGTATGTCGTCCTTTGCAAGCTGCAATAGATTAAGTTGTCTCATGAGAAGCTTGTAGGTCGTCCCCTGCAGGCTGCAATGGACCAAGCTGTCTAGTGAAAAGCTTGTAGGTCGTCCTTTGCAGGCTGCAATAGACCAAGCTGTCTCGTGAGAAGTTTGTATGTCGTCATATGCACCTTGCAATGGACCAAGGTATCTCGTGATAAGCTTGTATGGCGTCCTCTGCAGGCTGCAATGGACCAAGCTATCTCGTGAGAAGCTTGTATGTCGTCCTCTGCAAGTTGCAATGGACCAAGCTGTCTCGTGAGAAGCTTGTAGGTCGTCCTCTGCAGGCTGCAATGGACTAAGCTGTCTAGTGAGAAGCTTTTATGTCGTCATCTGCAACTTGCAGTAGACCAAGCTGTCTCGTGAGAAGCTTGTATGTCGTCCTCTGCAGCTTGCAATGGACCAAGGTATCTCGTGATAAGCTTGTACGGCGTCCTCTGCAACTTGCAATGGACCAAGCTGTCTCGTGAGAAGCTTGTAGGTCGTCCTCTGCAGGCCGCAATGGACCAAGCTGTCTAGTGAGAAGCTTGTATGTCGTCATTTGCAACTTGCAATGGACCGTTGTCCAATGAGAAGCTTGTATGTCGTCCTCTGCAAGCTGCAATGGACCAAGCTGTCTCGTGAGAAGCTTGGAGGTCGTCCTCTGCAGGCTGCAATAGACCAAGCTGTCTCGTGAGAAGATTGTAGGTCGTCATCTGCAAGTTGCAGTAGACCAAGCTGTCTCGTGAGAAGCTTGTATGTCGTCCTCTGCAGGCTGCAATAGACCAAGCTGTCTCGTAAGAAGATTGTAGGTCGTCATCTGCAAGTTGCAGTAGACCAAGCTGTCTCGTGAGAAGCTTGTATGTCGTCCTCTGCAAGTTGCAGTAGACCAAGCTGTCTCGTGAAGAGCTTGTATGTCGTCATCGATCTGCAACTTGCAATGGACCATGTGTCGAGTGAGAAGCTTGTATGTCGTCCTCTGCAGGCTGCAATGGCCCAAGCTGTCTCGTGAGAAGCTTGTATGTCGTCATCGATCTGCAACTTGCAATGGACCATGTGTCAAATGAGAAGCTTGTCTGTCGTCCTCTGCAGGCTGCAATGGACCAAGCTGTCTCGTGAGAAGCTTGTAGGAAGTCATCTGCAGGCTGTAATGGACCAAGCTGTCTTGTGAGAAGCTTGTAGGTCGTCATCTGCAGGCTGCAATACAAAAAGCTGTCTCGTGAGAAGCTTGTATGTCGTCCTCTGCAGC
>LGRX02004051.1:0-12230 GCA_001247695.2 Cymbomonas tetramitiformis | reverse complement strand
ACCCCGCCGCGCCCCACACGCAGGCCACCGAAGCGCCACACCCAAGCCGTGCCTCGCACCCACGCCATGCGCCACACCCTGCCGCTCCCCAAACTCAGGCCATGCACCGCACCCTTGCCGAGTCCCACCCAAGCCATGCGCCACCCCAAGCCACCCCACACTCAAGCTGCACACACCTCCGCCGGGCCCACAGTCAGGCCATGCATCGCAACACTGCCGCGCCCCGCACACCAGCCAAGCAATGCACCACACCCCTTCCGAGCCCCACCCGCCGGCCGCACCACCCCCCTTCTGAGCCACACTCAGCCAAGCATCACTCATCAGCAAGTCACAACACCCGGGAAAGAATTTCCCACAAGGCGAGGCAGGCAAGCGAGAGGCGACGAGGGACAGACGGCACTCCAGGGAAGCAGGGGAGCGCGGGAGGGAGGAAGGAAGAGGCAGACGCAGGGGACGGAGGCATCATCGGAGTCGTTCCCAAGCGTGGCGGGGTGCTGGAACGTCCAGCCGCCGGGGGGGACAGGGGGCAGGGAGACAGGGCAAACGCAGGGGGGAGAGAGGCGAGACGAGAGGCAGGCCGACGCACATGAGGCGGCCAGGCCGAGGAACAGAAGGGGAGCAACCAGCAGAGGCCAGCAGAAGCAAGCAGAGCAGGGCGGCGAAGCACAAAGAGCAACATTGAACACAGCAGGACCGGGGCCAGGCCGAGGAACAGAAGGGGGCAACAAGCAGGAGCGAGCAGGAGGCAGCCATGGCACAAGAGAAGAAGTTGGGCGGGGGGAGGAGAGCCGGCAAGCAGGAGGCTGCCATGGCTCGAGCAAAGGCGAGCGGGAAGGAGGAGGAGGCAAGCAGGGGGCTGCCGAGGCAAAGGCAAGGGGCAGCAGAGAGCAACATGCCACAGACCAGGAGAGGGGGCAGACAGACAGCAACCAAGAGGGAAAGAGGGGGAGAGAGCTGGAAGGCAGGAGGCTGCAAAAGGTTGGTGCAACACTGAACGGAGGGCCAAGCTGCCAAAAGAAATGCACGAGTGCACAAATTCAAAAGACAAAAGAGGGATGAGAAACGGACACAGGGCGACGAAGCACAATAAGCAAACAAGTACAGAACAGGCACAAGGACAACCCGGCCGCCCAAAGGGGCGGGACGGGGGTGGCACTCCATTTAGCCGTGCAGCAGCCTTCAGTCCGGCTGCGCACGCGTACCAGGAGGGACCGCTTGGAGGCGGAGTGCCCTTCCCGACACAGAGTCCAATGAACTCTGCACCGCTTTCCTGCCCTGCTGATACCGACCCGGAGGTCAAATACCAGAGGCAGGAAACGCCCCCAAAAAGGGGCAAGGAAAAGCCCCCCGCGGCATGTTTCCGCTTGCGAGGCCGGGAGATGAGGGGAGTGCCAGTTTCCGAGGGGGCACTGCGAGGTGCGCACCCCGCCACCGGGGCGCGTGTGGCGCCAGGGGGCGGGTGTGGGGGGGGCTCGCCCCCGGAGTCGTCCTCCCCGCTCGACGCCGGGGCATAAGTGCTGGCGTCGTCGTCCTCCTCAAAAATCGAGTCTCTGTTGCCCCCGGCTTCGGCCCCAAGCCCAGGCTCGAGGAAGCGACGGACGAAGTCGTTGCACCCGGCCGCGTACCTCTTGCGCATCACAGCCGAGATCTGCAGGATGACCATCGAGACGGAGGTCGCAAGCCGATTCCCCCGAGCCCGGACGCCCGCGGGCAGACCATCCCAACCCTCCCCCTCCGTGTTGTGCAAGCCCCGGGGGTCGATGGCCGCCAGGACAACGGTACGCGGAACCAGCCCCCGGTACCCAAGGTCGTGGGCCTCCTCCGCAGTCTCCGTCCTCCCCCGCTCGCCCCGGGCGCCGAGCTCCTCTTCCTGAGCAACAGGCAGGAGCCATGCGATCGCGGACAAGATTGGGAACGCGCTCCACGTGGAGGCCTCCACCGGGCCCCCCCAACCGCTCCGAGGGTGCCCGCAAAACCGGAAGGGGGAGTCAGCGGGGCGCGATTGACTTCCGCACTCAAGCCAAGCAGCCACCGCCTGCGCCCGAGGGGCAGAGAGGGACACCATCATCTCTTTGCAAAGGAGGTCTTCCACACGGGCGCGAAGGGGGAGGCGGAGCGGGGTGTTCGCAGGGCAAGAGAGTAGCGCATGGCGGGCTGTGCCTGGGGCAAGGCCACAGAGGGGGCAGGATCCCGCCGGCCGCACCACCCCCCCTCCGAGCCCCACACTCAGCCAAGCGTCACTCATCAGCAAGTCACAACACACGGGAAAGAATTTCCCACAAGGAAAGGCAGGCAAGCGAGGGGCGACGAGGGACAGACAGCACTCCAGGGAAGCAGGGGGGCGCGGGAGGGAGGAAGAGAGAGGCAGACGCAGGGGACGGAGGCATCATCAGGGTCGTTCCCAAGCGTGGCAGGGTGCTGGAATGTCCAGCCGCCTGGGGGGACAGGGGACAGGGGGACAGGGCAAACGCAGGGGGGAGAGAGGGACGAGGCGAGACGGGAGGCAGGCCGGCGCACATGAGGCGGCCAGGCCGAGGAACAGAGGGGAGCAACCAGCAGAGGCCAGCAGAAGCAAGCAAAGCAGGGCGGCGAAGCACGAAGAGCATCTCAGAACAGAGCTGGGCCGGGGCTAGGCCAAGGAACAAAGGGGCAGCAAGCAGAAGCGAGCGGGAGGCAGCCGTGGCTCAAGGGAAGAAGATGGGCGGGGGGAGGAGAGCCGGCAAGCAGGAGGCTGCCATGGCTCGAGCAAGGCGAGAGGGAAGGAGGAGGAGGCAAGCAGGGGGCTGCCGAGGCAAGAGGCAAGGGGGAGCAGAGAGCAACATGCCACAGACCAGGAGAGGGGGCAGAGAGACAGCAGCCAAGAGGGGAAGAGGGGGAGAGAGCCGGCAGGCAGGAGGCTGCACAAGGTTGGTGCAACACTGAATGGAGGGCCAAGCTGCCAAACGAAAAGCACGAGTGCACAGATTCAAGACAAAAGGGGGAAGAGAAACGGTCACAGGGCGACGAAGCACAAAAAGCAAACAAGTACAGAACAGGCACAAGGACAACCCGGCCGCCCAAGGGGCGGGACGGGGGTGGCACTCCATTTAGCCGTGCAGCAGCCTTCAGTCCGGCTGCGCACGCGTACCAGGAGGGACCGCTTGGAGGCGGAGTGCCCTTCCCGACGCAGAGTCCAATGACGAACTCCGCACCGCTCTCCTGCCCTGCTGATACCCACCCGGAGGTCAAATACCAGAGGCAGAAAATGCCCCCAGTACCCTCCTGACCTCCTACCAGCGCCACCGTCAGCGCCGTGCGGCCCTCCCCGTCCTCCGCATCCACCTCCGCACCCTTGCTCAACAGCTCCCTCACCACCTCCACCGTGCCCATGTCCGCCGCCGCATGGAGCGGCCGCCGCCCCGTGCCCGCGTTCACTCCAGCCCCCGCCTCCAGCAGCGCCCGAGCCGCACCCTCCTGACCTCCTACCAGCGCCACCGTCAGCGCCGTGCGGCCCTCCCCGTCCTCTGCGTCCACCTCCGCACCCTTGCTCAACAGCTCCCTCATCACCTCCACCGTGCCCTTCTCTGCCGCCGCATGGAGCGGCCGCCGCCCCGTGCCCGCGTTCACTCCAGCCCCCGCCTCCAGCAGCGCCCGAGCCGCACCCTCCTGACCTCCTACCAGCGCCACCGTCAGCGCCGTACGGCCCTCTCCGTCCTCTGCGTCCACCTCCGCACCCTTGTCCAACAGCTCCCTCATCACCTCCACCGTGCCCATCTCCGCCGCCGCGTGGAGCGGCCGCCGCCCCGTGCCCGCGTTCACTCCAGCCCCCGTCTCCAGCAGCGCCCGAGCCGCACCCTCCTGACCTCCTACCAGCGCCACCGTCAGCGCCGTGCGGCCCTCCCCGTCCTCTGCGTCCACCTCCGCACCCTTGTCTAAGAGCTCTCTCATCACCTCCACCGTGCCCTTCTCTGCCGCCGCGTGGAGCGGCCGCCGCCCCGTGCCCGCGTTCACTCCAGCCCCCGTCTCCAGCAGCACCCGAGCCGCACCCTCCTGACCTCCTGCCAGCGCCACCGTCAGCGCCGTGCGGCCCTTCCCGTCCTGCGTGTCCACCTCCGCACCCTTGTCTAAGAGCTCTCTCATCACCTCAACCAATCCAAACTCCACCGCCGCAAACCATGCCCCGGGAAGCACCCTCAGCGCCTCCACGTCTCCCCTATACGCAGCCTCGTGCGCAGGCGTGCGACCGGCATTGTCGGCATGGCTGAGGTCCGCGCCGGCATGCCGCAGCACCCCCAGCACCTCCACGTATCCCCAAACCGCAGCGAAGTACGCAGGCGTGTGGCCATATTTGTCCGCATGGCTGAGGTCCGCGCCGGCATCCTGCAGCACCCTCAGCACCTCCACGTCTCCCCCAAACGCAGCCAAGTGCGCAGGCGTGCGGCCGTATTTGTCGGCATGGCTGAGGTCCGCGCCGGCATCCTGCAGCACCCTCAGCGCCTCAATGTCTCCCCTATCCACAGCCACGTGCGCAAGCGTGCGGCCGTCATTAGCAGCATGGCTGTGGTCCGCGCCGGCATCATGTAGCACCCTCAGCGCCTCCATGTCTCCCCTATCCACAGCCACGTGCGCAGGCGTGTGGCCGGCATTAGCATTAGAGTAGCTTTGACCGTCGCTCCGGCGAGACACTTATATGGACTTGCTCCCAAGGCCGCTCCTCAGCGGAGTTCCTCGTTCAGGAGTGCGGATGGCTGCCACGCCACCCCGTCCACGTGCGCTCGTAGCCAAGTCCGGCCTACCACGATATACTCAAGGTACGTGTGGCACCATTGCTGGCGGCGACCGGCATTGGGCATGGAGCTTTCAGGGAGGGTGGCTTGTTCGGACGCCCCGGCCTTCCCTCCCCGGATCCGTCCGCCCTCCCCCACCATAAATCGGTTCACGCCTCCTAGAGAACGCACCGGGCGACCGGGGATCCCGCCAGGGGCGAAGGATTGCGGGGCCGAGGCTAAAGCGCCACGGCCGCGTGGCACCGCGCCGTCCGGGTCACACCCCTGTACGCCCGCGGGCCTCATCGGGGCTCAGTCCAGACCCGGCCCTCGCGCAGAGCCACGCGGCCGTCTCGCCAATCAGCCTCAACCCCGGAATACTTCGCCCCCACCGGGCCCGGGGGGGACGCCAGTCAAAAGGCACCAGGGGGGCGAGTCTCGCCATGGCGTTTCACGGCCATTATCCCCAAAAAGGAAAGTGGAGGCGTCCTGGCCGCCCGAGAGAGTCCTAGCTACCCAAGTGCAACGTCAATGAAGGCTGAGCGCGAGTGCTGTGCCGCGCGGGCCCAAGAAAACCATCCCGTTCCCGGTGCGCTGAGACCCACTGCGTGGCGCGCTACCCCAATCCCACGTCCAGGAGTTCCCAGCGCTGCCCCCCCTCCCCCACACCCACGCACCGCAACCAGGTTGGCGTTCGAGGATCACGGCAAAAACCGGACCGGCATGCAATGCACTGGACCTTGGCAATGTACGGGAAGACTCAACGCAGCCGGCGAGAGCACAGACCCCACCCCTGTGTGTCCGCCGCAGCAGCCACGTCGGGGATCAAGACCAGGCCCAGAGTCTCGCGGCGCGGAATGCAAGATACGGTGCCATGCCAAACTGAGGGCTGAGGTTGGCGAGGACCGAGGTAGGAATCGAGCGTTGTGGTAGGGTGTGGTAGACCCGCCGAGGCGAAGTGCAATGCGCTCGGGGCTAGCGACGCGACAGCAACCCCCCCCGGGGTGACGGGCACACAAGAGCAATTTGTAGCAGCGTTCACCCCCTTGCGGTAGATGCTGAAAGGTAGTAGAGCCCACCAACCCCCCCCACACCCACCTCCCGAGACGGCGCACCCCGTACCCACCTCATACCCTAGGATGGCGTGCACGTCCCGAGCCGGGATGAAAACAACCCACAGGCCGGCTCAGGGGGGCGGGGCGCCTTGGAGCCCCACCCCACAGGGCATACACGAGCAAGGCATTCAAGACATGGAACGCAGGGAATTGGACTCTCTGAGATTGAATTCGAGGTGATGCGGCGACATTGTCTTATAAACGGAAATAATTAATGTTCTCTAATCGGTCAGGAGGCGGGACGTGACCATCGGAATGCTTTATGAGTTGCCTGCCGTCCCCAGAATCCTATTCGCGCGATGCTTCGTCCCTAAGCATTCAGGCCTGCGCGGCGGGCTGGGGGCAGGGGGGTGGCCTCCTCGGTACGGGTGCTATCACTGTGTTTCAAGGACAGTATCGGACCTTTCGGCACCGATCCTTTCCCGAGGAGGGACACCACCGCGCGCCCCAGCGATCACAACGGCGCCGCACAGGGTGCCCGGAGCGCAGGGAAGGAGGCTGACTATTGATCCTCCGGCGGCGGCGGTACAGATGCTACAGCTGTTGCGCCCGTCTCGGCACTTCCCAGCGCTTCCCCTTGGAGCCGTGCACGCGCGCGCTTCATGCTTCTCTGCTCCTGGGGCAATCGCCGTCGTCGCCGTCGCTTGTGCCCTCCATGGGGGAGAGGGGCAACCGGCTGCAGCTCGTCCGCTCTCGTGCCTGCCGCATGCCGTCCCGTCATGTCCAGCTCGGGCACGCCTCCGCCCGCCGGCCGCTGCTCGTCCGCTCTCGCGCCCACCGCATGCCGTCCCGTTATGTCCAGCTCGTTCACGCCTTCGCCCGCTTGCCGTTGCTCGTCCACGCCCGCCGCAAGCCGTCCCGTCGTGTCCAGCTCGTCCACGCCTCCGTCCGCCGGCCGCCGCTCACTCGTTCTTGCGCCTGCCGCATTCTGCTCCGCCGCGTCAAGGTCCACCCCGGCATCCCGCCGCAGCTGTGAGCAAGGTCGCTCTGTCCGCCTCCTCCCGCGTCTCATGGTCCGCCTGCAAGCCCCGCAGGGGGGGGTTGGGGGAGCAAGGGAGCCACAGGCCATGCCGGGGACAAGGAGGGGCGGGGAGGGGCAGGACACGGCAAGGCAGGCAACGAGGGTCTCCACAGGCAGCAGCAGACGAGAAGGAGCGCAGGGGGGGGCAAGGGGGGAGGTGAAAACCAGGGGAGGCGACCAAGCCCGCAGCCTGCTGCAAGAGAAAGGGACAAGGGGCAGAGAGGGGGGCTCCAAAGCAAGCCTCGTGGTCACCCAGAAGCCAAACCGACTCCACACCGCGCATCACGCAAGGGGCCAGTCAGCGCAACCCAGCCGTGCCTCGTGATCAAGCCACGCAAGCCACCACGCCACGCACCACGCAAAGGCCAATCAGAGCACCACAGCCGTGTCGCAAGCTCAGACCAAGCACACCCCCAGCCAAGCCGCATGTTCAAGTCCCGCAACCCACCCCAGCCACGGCCCAAGCTCGCCCCAAACCCCACTCCCCAGGCGTGCCACACGCCCAAGTCCTGCGCCACACCCGAGCCATGCCGCAAGCTCAGGCCATGACCCGCACCCCCAGTCGCGCCGCATGCTCAAGCCACGCCCCACTCCACCAGCCGCGGCGTGCTCCCACAACCCAGCCGCGCCGCATGCTCAAGCCCGGCCCCACCCCCCCAGCCGTGCCAAATGCTCAAGCCATGCCCCTCGGCCCCAGCCGTGGCGTGGTCAGACCATGCACCACACCCAGACACTCCGCAAACTCGGGCCACGCTCCACACCCCCAGCCGTGCCGCAGGCCCAAGCCCTGCACCACGCCACCAGCCTTGTCACATGCTCAGGCCTTGATCCACACCCGAGCCGTGCCATAGCTCAGCCATGCACCACACCCAGCCACTCAACAAAACTCGGGCCTCGCTCAACGCCCCAGCCACACCTCATGCTCCGGCCCAGCCCCGCACCCCAGCCGCGGCTTGTTCAAGCCACGACCCACTCCCCAGCCTCGCCGCCTGCCCAGGCCCAGCACCACACCCCCAGCTGTGCCACATGCTCAGGCCCAGCCCCACTCCCACGCCGTGCCACATGCTCAAGCCATGCACCACACCAGCTACTCCGCACATTCTGGCAACGCTCAAGCCCCAGCTGCAGCGCGCACTCATTCTATGCACCACACCGTCCACATCGCACATTCTGGCAACGCTCAAGCCCCAGCTGTAGCGCACACTCATGCCAAGCACCACACCAGCCACTCCGCACATTCTGGCAACGCTCCAGCCCCAGCTGCAGCGCACACTCATGCCATGCACCGCACCACGCCACTCCGCACACTCTGGCGCACACTCTGGCTCGCCCAGCCTCCGAGCGGCCTGCCAGGGCATGCACGACCAACTGCGGACAAAGGAAGGGGCGCGCAAGGCAGGGCACTCAAGACCAGGAGAAGGAGCCACTCAGAGAGAACAAATAATAAATATTACTTACAAGGTCCGGTTCTACCTAGCCTACAGGGCACAGGGCCCGTCACAGAGGCGAGCTAGAGGCGATCAAGGCAAGAAGGGCAAGGATTGGAAGAAGGAGGAAGGGGCACCAGGGAAATCCACACCGGGCGGGTGGGCGCTCCTGGTTATGTAGGTCTCACACCCCGACCGCGCCCAGCACCCAGGCCATGCACCACGCCCAGAGCCACACAACACGCGCAACCCACACATCACACCCCACGCATGCTCCGTGCTCCGTGCAACGCCCCCCACGATCCCCGGACTGCAGCCATGCAAAAGCACACCAACGATCCCCAAGCAAAAGCCACGAGCCACGCCACACAGAGAAAAAGCCTCCAGCGCCCCACACCCAAGCCATGCAGCACACCCCCGCCGTGTTCCACACTCAGGCAATGCAGCACCCCCTTGCCGTGCCCCACGCAAAGGCCATGCACCGCACCTTTGCCACACCCCGCCCACAGGCCATGCGCCACCTCCTCGCCACTTCCACACAAAAGCCATGCGCCACACCCCCGCCATGCCCCATACTCAGGCCACCAAAGCGCCAAACCCAAGCCGCACCCCACGCTCACGCCATGCACCACACCCAGCCGTGTCCCACACTCAGGCCGCCGATGCGCCACACCCCAAGCCGTGTCCAACACTCAGACCATGCGCTACATCCAAGCCGTGTCGACACTCAGGCCACCAATGCGCCACACCCACGCCGTGTCCCACAGAGGGCAAAGCGCCCCAGCCGCGTGGCGCCGTCCGGGTCACACCCCTGTACGCCCGCAGGCCACATCGGGGCTCAGTCCAGACCCAGCCCTCGCGCAGCGCCACGCGGCCGTCTCGCCACACGGCCTCGCCCCCGGAATGCTATGCCCTCACCTGGCCCGGGGGTGACGCCAGTCAGAAGGCACCACGTCCAGCCGTGTCCCACACTCAGGCCGCCGATGCGCCACACCCAATCCACACCCCATGCTCACGCCATGTGCCACACCCAAGCCGTGTCCACACTCAGGCCACCGATGCGCCACACCCAAGCCGTGTCCCACAGAGGGCAAAGCGCCCCGGCCGCGTGGCGCCGTCCGGGTCACACCCCTGTACGCCCGCAGGCCACATCGGGGCTCAGTCCAGACCCGGCCCTCGCGCAGCGCCACGCGGCCGTCTCGCCACACGGCCTCGCCCCCGGAATGCTACACCATCACCATCACCATCACCATCACCATCACCATCACCATCAATGCAGGATGCCGTGTCCACACTCAGGCCACCGATGCGCTACACCCAAGCCGTGTTCCACAGGGGCAAAGCGCCCCAGCCGCGTGGCGCCATCCGGGTCCCACCCTTGTACGCCCGCAGGCCACATCAGGGCATAGTCCAGACCCGGCCCTCGCGCAGCGCCAAGCGGCCGTCTCGCCACACGGCCTCGCCCCCGGAATGCTTCGCCCCCACCGGGCCCGGGGGGACGCCAGTCAAAAGGCACCACACCCAGCTGTGTCCCAAACTCAGGCCATGCGCCACACCCAAGCCGTGTCCCACACCCATGCCACCAATGTGCCACACCCAAGCCGCAATCCACACTCAAGCCACGCACCACATCCCTTGCCGTGTCCAACACTCAGGCCACCGATACGCTGCACCCAGGCCGCGACCCTCACCCAGGCCATGCGCCACAACTCTGCCGCGCCCCACTCTCAAGCCATGCACAAGAAAAACTTGCCGCGCCCCACACTCAGGCCGCCGATGCGCCACACCCAAGTCGTGCCCCGCACTCAGCCATGCATCGCTCATCAGCAAGTCGCAGCACCCGGGAATGAATTTCCCACAAGGCGAGGTGGGCAAGCAAGGGCACACCAGGGATGCGAAGGGGAAGGTTGATCGTTTTCTTCACAACATCAAAGCTTGGGACCGTTGTTGTGTTTGCTGCTCAAACGAGCCAGTGATCACCGGTGTGGGAACAAGTCTCGGATGTTTTTAAAACCAGAGAGTGAGAAAGAACAACAGCAGAGCACCACAGAGAGGGGAATCAAATCTCACACATCCATATTCAATGAACATAACTGCAAGAATATCTTATTATTAATGATAGTTACCTTGCAGCTAAGGAGGGGGCAGTCCTGGCACGCCCCCACTAGCTAGAAGCAACTCACTAAAACAAGGCAACAACCGCTCATCACAAACGCTGTCTGCAAAGCCAGCATCCTGCTCGGCCCTACCCTCCACTTTGCGCACCAGCACATTCTGCACCTCACTCCTGCACAAGCAGCAGTATTTCGGCTGAGAAGCACTGACTGCGCGCCTCCGCCCATTGCACAGCTCCGCCAAAGTCCGCCCCCGCCTCCTTCATCAACCGCACGGTCTCCTCGCTGCCTCCACAACATGCAAGCCACGCAGGCAGTGCACCATCGTCGTCGGCACGCCCAAGCTCCGCGCCCGCATCTAGCAGCTGCCTCACCGCCTCATGTAGGCCGTCCTTTGCAGCCAGATGGAGCGCCCGCTGCCCTTTGCCCGCATTCACATCCGCCCCCATCTCGATCAGCAAAGACAGATCCTCCACAAGCCTCCAACACCTTGCCCGCGCACTGCCCACCAGCTCCACCATCTGCGCGCCATCGCCAAGCTGCACCAGCGGCACCACACCAGCAGGCAGCTCCGTGAAGGCCTCCTCGTAGGGGCTGTCGTTCAGGGCCACCTCGAGCACCGCGCCCCGCAGCACGAAGTGCAACACGTCGCCAGCCTTCAGCTTGCCCCGCTCAAAAAGCGCAAGCTTCTTGCCCACCACTGTGCCTCCCGCAAACATCGTGAAATCGTTGCCGTAGCCACCACGGAAGTAGAACAGTCCAGCGTTTTGCTCCCTGTCCACCTCGAGGTCGGCACCTTGGACAGCCACACCAAAGCCCACGTCTCCGTCCGTCTTCACGGTCTTCAGCGCCCAGCGGCTCACGGCATGCCTCATGGTGGCCATATTCGTAGCTCCACCATCAATGGTATGGCCACCCACTGCGGAGCCCTTCGAGTCCCCGCCCACGAATGTGTAAACAGGGGAGAGCTCCAGAGCAAGCAGCAAGCACTGAAGCGCAGTGCGGCCCTCCCTGTCCTCCGCGTCCACCTCCGCACCCTTGCCCACAAGCTCCCTCACCATCTCCACCAAGCCCCTCTCTGCCGCCATGTGGAGCGGCCGCCGCCCCGTGCCCGCGTTCACTCCAGCCCCCGCCTCCAACAGTGCCCGAGCCACAGCCTCCTGCCCGAATGCCAGCGCCACCGTCAGCGCCGTGCGGCCTTCACCGTCCTCCGCGTCCACCTCCGTGCTCTTCTCCACAAGCTCCCTCACCATCTCCTCCATGCCCTTCATCGCCGCCGCATGGAGCGGCCGCTGTCCTGTGCCCGCGTTCACTCCAGCCCCCGCCTCCAGCAGCGCCCGAGCCGCACCCTCCTGCCCGAATGCCAGCGCCACCGTCAGCGCCGTGCGGCCCTCCCTGTCCTCCGCGTCCACCTCCGCACCCTTGCCCGCAAGCAACCTCACTGCCTCCTCCAAGCCCTTCTCCGCCGCCGCGTGGACCGCCCGCTGCCCCGTGCCCGCGTTCACTCCAGCCCCCACCTCCAGCAGCGCCCGAGCCGCACCCTCCTGCCCAAATGCCAGCGCCACCGTCAGCGCCGTGCGGCCCTCCCCGTCCTCCGCGTCCACCTCCACACCCTTGCCCACAAGCTCCCTCACCATCTCCACTATGCCCTTCTCCGCCGCCGCGTGGAGCGGCCGCCGTCCCGTGCCCGCGTTCACTCCAGCCCCCGCCTCCAGCAGCGCCCGAGCCGCAGCCTCCTGCCCGAATGCCAGCGCCACCGTCAGCGCCGTGCGGCCCGCCCCGTCCTCCGCGTCCACCTCCACACCCTT